>JANBPT010000310.1:0-45623 GCA_027575765.1 Tieghemiomyces parasiticus | reverse complement strand
ACAGAGTGGTGGCAGCTATATTGAATAAAACTAATTTGACTTAGAAATCCTCAAAATAATTGGAGGCACCTGTACAAAGGTGCATAAAGGTCCTGGTAACCCTCGTCTAGTAAATTCACACTCAAACTCACGGCCATCTGTTTGAACTGATGGGTGAGCTACATGGCTTGAACAAGTATTTAGGGACAGCACGGTTCAGACTTTTTTTTTTACTGTCACTCTCGACAGATACTGCATACGCCAGCTCTCCGTTACGTGTTCAGTGAGAAGTGCTAAGTCTTCAGAACGACTGGTATTAAGGAATATGAATTGAGAGCGAGGTCGGACCTTGGGTTTACTGAACTTCACTCGCACTATGGGAGCTTCATTCGTCAGCTGGAGAAACTGCGGGAAATGGACAGCAAAGCACTGGTTGTTGTTGACCACCAGATAATCCAAAGCACTTCCGCTGGAGTCCCGTCCGCACGCCGTGGCTAGACTGGTTGGAATACGCGGCCCCAGCTAGTTACCAATGGTGCAGTAGGGTGTTTTGTGTTTCCCAGTAAACTGACTGCCATGTAAACCAACAGTTCGGTTCGGAGTCATGCCCCCGCTACATGATGACGAGGGACACTTGCGTTTTTCTGTTGCCGTCTCCTTTATGATGACTTTTATACTGGTGTGCCGTAAACGCAGAACTCTAGCCAGTTGGATGTCGTTTTACCCTACCGACTCCATGGCCCAGGCCGGTTGACGCTGGCGTGCCGGATCGCCGATGATCACCCTACGGGATTGAACGGGTCTTCGCGCGCCATTATTCACCCCTTACCCTCCGGATCACCCTGACCTCCGTGCCCTGACTTACGAGTCGCCGAAGTTATTCCGGTATGGGTTCCGCAAGGTCGAATAACAAGGACAAAATAAAGAAGAACCCCGACAGGACTTCCCACATGTTTCCCTTATCTCTCAATCTCTAGGATGGGTAAGCCGAGCATGCTGACCGTGGAGCTTTATTTAGACCCAAGGGCTAACGCTACTTCGGTGACTGTTGAATGTGCCATGTCCGAGTCGTGGGGCGATCGGTTCGAGGTCACATTAATAAAAAAAACCGGCTAGACCATTTGATGGCGAATAACAAGACATGATAGAAGGCCTTAAAATATAGAAAGCCTACTCGGTGGTCTTAAAACCGGACCACAAGACATGACCACTCACTTCGCGTAGCACGGATACTGAGTATGGCATATATGTACATGTATTTAAATATATATATATTACCCTAATTACTTCTTTACATCTCAACATGGTCGACCGTGATCACAAATGCTGTGTACTAGGCTATGTGTTGGACAGAAAATAGATTGACCAGGTGAAGAGCTGGTTAATTCCGATCACGTTGTAAGGTTTATCTAAACTAGCCCTCGCTACTCTGGGGGCGGTCCTTATCCAGGTACTACGACATGGCATCGATCAACTTTCTGGCCCGCTTCAGAGAGATCACCTGCGACACGTTCACTAGGCTACCGCTGCCCGGCTGGACCCTTTCCAGGGCCGCAGGTCCATGGTGAGGCATGATCCTTATCAGTCGGCCACATTCCTTGAGCGTGAGTCGAGCAATAAGTTCGGCACCCTCCAGTAGAAGACGGAAGTGTTCCTTGCAATAATACGGGTGGTCCGGGTCCTGGCTATCCAGTTTGAGGGCAATTTGGTGCCATACCAGAAGCGATTCTTCGGCCGGCTCGGCATCGACGTCGGCAGGTTTTGCACTCGACTCGACTCGGCAGCGGAGGCGGAGCATGGTGGCGGGGCGGATGGCGAACCCGTTGCCTTGCTGGTAGTGGGGTGGGCTGGATCGGGGCTAGCGACGACTTCGCCGAGATCGGTAGCCTCCGCGGACGAGTGGCCCGGGGGAGGGCCTGGTCTGGGATCTCGCCGGCGGCAAAGAAGGGCCAGTCGCTGAAGGTGTGACGGTACTTAGCGCACAGGCCAAAGTAGACGGGTTTGCTTAGAAGAAGCCGGGGTCGCGCGTCAAACACGCACATGAGCATCCGTATGTCCCGCTTAAAGTTCCACCGCCCGCGCTTCTCGACCTGGAACGGCAGGCTGTACCAACGCTTGTAGCACTGGGGGGCCGATCGCGTCCCGACCGCCTCGGCCACATCCTTCCAGCGGCTCTCCGTCCTGTACTGCTCGGCTGCCTCACGCAGTTTGGCGATATCTTCCGGATTCCACTTTAGGTTCTCGGCCGGACAGTTGATGAAATCGTGTCGCCGCCGGATAGCATTGACATTGTGGTTCGGGAAGTGTTCCACTGCCGCCTCGAAATCACAACTATACCGTTCGACCAGTTCATTCGGCCGTTCATCATCCTTGGGGCTCCATAGAAACCGTCGTTTCACCCCCGGATCAGCAGTGGCGAGGATGCGCCGGCGGCACTCGGTGGCACTCCAGTTAGTGAGAACCTGGGTGAACGGGGCCCAGTCGCTCATACCGTGGTTCTTGGTATGCTCCCGTAGTTGGGTGTCCTGCTCCAGAGAAAACCTCGACAGGGTTCTACCCTCTTGGGGCCAGTTTCCTTTTGCACCACTTCATCTAGATAAGATGGCCTGACTATATAAGCCTTGAAGATGCTGCTACTTTACAATGAAATTATCATGAACCTACACTTCAGTTTAATAGGTTCCAATCTGGAGCATCTAGATATTGGTACCTTGGCCGGCTTGGGGTTACTAATAATAGGAGCAGTGCACTACTACTTTGATAGCTTCCAAGCCCAAGTCTATCGCCCGCTACTATATGAGGTAGGTATATACCTGGGAGAGAGGGGGGTCAGTTCAATGGGGAGATCGGGAAGCCTAAAGTAATTACTGCGCCAATTACAACGGGCTGTTGGCTGAGTAGGTTGGTGTCATGAGAGAATGAGCTCTAAAAGACGTTTCGTGGTGAAGGGGGGGGGGGGGGAGGTGACGGGTCTAGGTACTCTGAATGGCGCTTTCGTGCCCCATATGGCAACCCAACTAAATGGTTACTGATTAGGTGTATTCCCAGCGTTGGGTTCTACCCCCACCCCCTCCTCCCGAACTGACAATACACTACAGGGGCAATTACCCCAGACCGGCACGGCCTAAGGGCGCAGTACCATTGTCAAGCACCTGGTATACTATCTATGGGAATATCTACTACATACTTTGGACGTTCAAGCCAAAATTTGTCCGTCAAACCCGGAACTGGCTCACTATAATACAAAACACAATATTAACGTATAGATCAACGATGGGGTGTATTTGAACGGCTATTAGCGACAGGATGGATAATAGCTGGGAGGGAAACGAAAAATAGAACATGACGAGGGTAGGGGATCTCTGAATGTCGGTGCGGCTGGACTGAAGGCCCATCAGCGTGGGGGGGGGGGCGACGGGCCTCACCGAAAGACAAAGTAAGATGAAGACAAAATTGGGCGACAGGAGGGTGGAGGGAGGGGGAGGGGACGGTGAAAGTTTAAGATAACATTCTTCGTGCCAACCCCGTCTGTCTCCGCCCACTTGGTCACTATTTACTTCCGAAGGCGCCGGCGCAGGGCACGCGTACGCTTACGCAGTTTCTCGTGCTTGTGCTTGTTCATCTTCTTACGGCGCTTACGCAGCACCGAGTCCATACGATACACCACCGCGGGCGCCACGGCTGGCGCACCACTGCCGTCGCCAAGTGTGCTATTGGGGTTTTCCCGGTACTGCTGGAGAACGGCCTGGCGATCGCGCCACCACACCTCGGGGTTATGCAGCCGGGCCGCAAGGTCGCGGAGGGTAGCCGGGATCAGTTTGGCGCGGCGGAGCGGGGCGTAGAAGTGAGGGTGGGACATACGGCCCAGGGTAGCTGATCCGCGGACGTCCATGCTGCGAAGTAGACGTTGCTGGCGGGTACGCCGGCAGGCCAGTTGGACCCGGCGCGCAATTTGGTGGTGGATCGTCCGTTGGCCGGCCAGTTCGCGGTCCTCGTAATAGACAGTCGGGACGTGGCGCGAAGCTGGGGCTGAAGGACGACGGACCGGCACGTACGTGTCGCTGCTCTGCCGCAGATCAGCGGCACCCGTCTCGCCCTCGGCTGCCACTTCGAATCCTTCCTCCTCGGTGTACTTGGTGGGTGAGGGCCGGGTGGTCATACCATACCCGAACCGACGGCGGAGGGTCGAGGTCTTCTGGGTGATAAAAAAGTCGGCCTCCTGCTGCATTTCGACAGCGTCGAAAAACTCTTCCACCACCTCGGCAGCCTCTTCGGCGGCCATGGGTTCGAATGCAGGGTTATCGAAGGGCGACGGGGTCAGGGCCGAGGGTGATGTGGGGTCCAGGTTAAAGATGCGCGGAGCAAGGGGGCCAAGACGCAGGGCTTCCGGAATGAGGGCCTCTTCGGGGGCTTCCAGCGACGGGGGCATAAAGATGTGGTGCTGGGTGCGGGTCGGTGGGGAGACATTCGCGAGCTTGGCGCCGCGACCCAGAAGGTTCCTCGGGGCGGCGGGTGGGGCCGGGGCAACGAAAGGGCGCAGTTGGCTCAGCTGCTGGCTTAGGGCCGACACTTGCGGGTCGACCTGGAACTTGGACAAGGTCGACAGGTTCTCGAAGGGCTTACCGCCGGTCCAAAAGGGCTGATCGGCAGCGGATTCGCGCAGGGCTTTCGCGGCCCCGGCATCCAGATCGGTTGCGGCGGGTTCTTCACGGGCAGCGAGTGATGCGGCGAAGCGATGGTTGGCGTACTGGTGCTGACCACCGTGCTGCATACCGACGTGAGTGGGAGACGACGCCCCCTCTTCGACGATAGACACCTGTACCTTCGAAAAGGACGCAGCGGCGGCAACCTGGCCCGGGGCCTTGGCGGTCTTGCGTGAGGCCGGACGGCCGGTGGGGGGCAGAGTAAAGGTGAAGCTCTTCGAGCGGTTGAACGGCTTCAAGTCCAGGAGCGGGCGGTGCAGGGCGAAGAAGGACGACTCGGCAAATTCCTGCGGGACAGGGCTGACACTGTAGGTCAGGGCCATCGGCCGGCTGCCCTTGGACCGATTGGACGACGATGACGACGACGAGTAGTATGCCCGCAAGGTTTGCAGTCGGGCCGAGCGGCCCAGGCTCCTACGTGCGGTCAGGAGGTGGACCATGGTGGTTGGAGTAAAGCCCAAAGGTGCTGGGGAAGGGAGAAACTCGGCGTGGGGAAGATCCCAAGAAAGAAGAGCTAAATGTGGATTAATGGCCACGCCAAGGCGAGTAGTATGTAGGGTATTAGGGTGACGTGAGGCAAAGGTCTAAAGAAGAAGGGCTATGGAACGGGAGAGATTCGGCTGCAATGGCGAGGTGGCGCTGGAGGTGACGGGTTTAAACAGAAAGAGAGGGGAGGGGCGCCTGACGTGCGGCGGTATCACGGTAGGTCCGCCTGCGCAGAGAGATTGCACGGTAAGGGAGGGGGCGGTCAGGTGGCCAAAAGGGAATGCTCAGCCAGTCAAAAGACGTCTAATAGTAGGGGGAGAGGGCGTTATGAAAGCTGGTGATAAGGATACCCGTGGGTGACCCGACTCACTTGGTGTCTTGGAGAGGGCGAGGATGCCGCAGAGCTGACGGTCTTGACCTTGAGACCAACTAGACAGCAAATGTCCTTGGCATCGCAGGGCGGTTGGTGAAGAGAGAGCCTGCATTCGAGCCAGCTGTGGATCTGGGGACCTTGTGAAGATCGGCACCAACGCACCGGCCACAAAAAGTCGGCTGGTCTGGCCGACGCTTCCCTGGCATCACGAAGGATCTAGACGACGCGGCGGCAAGCTTCGTTGAGATAGTCAGCACAGCAGATCTACCTCGGACATCGGGTTGCCCAGTCCAGTGGTGACTAACAAGGGTGGCCGCAGCAGGTGTGTTGGTGGGGTTCTATCAAGAAAGTACCCCACTCTCCCTGTGCAGCTTTAAGCTGGAGAGTTCTGAGTTGCTACCGCGGTAAGCCAGCCTACCTTGGGCTGTGACAAGAGAGGGTGGGGGAGTAGGTGCAATGGCTCCAGGGCTATACTACCTGGCGGGCCAGCCCACCAACTGTTCCGTTACCAATGACCAGGCGATATAATCAGGTGACCTACCGGGGCCCACGGCGCGGTGTTTGCAAGCACCGGACGACGGCAGTCGGATGCCCTGCTGGCCGTTGCTGACTTTTGCTGAGCTAGAAACCCATAAATGTCTAGGGTTGAGGCCTGGCAAGGTAAGCAGGGGAGTCCTGCCCTAACCCAACCACGTTATCTAAGCTACGGGGAGGGCAGAATAGACTTGTGCAGCTAAGTTGGGAGCAAGGACCACCAAAATGAGGCCAAGAGAACCAGGTGCGAACTTACCAAGCGCCCCGAGACCCGCTGCGTTGCAATGTCCTTGGGGCACGGCGGTCCATATCTAATGGAGGCGCAGCCCCTCACCCTCTTTACTGCCTCGGTGCTTGACTCCATGGGGTATCCTATCATCTATTTATTAGCTTCTAACCGCCAAGTGGACTTGGATCGCAACCAGCCCTGGTGGGCTATACAGGGGGGTCGAACTTAATACCAACAACCATATTTCAGTCGCAGTGGGGCGTAGAGGGCCGTGCTGGATGAGGAGGGAGTCAAGCGTGGATTATCGAGCGCCGGGGAAGGGGTATAGATCCACGAGGGTTTCTTTGTTAAACAAGGGCTTACCCTGTGGCCATCATTCATTACGAAGATGACCTACCATGGCCAGATATGCCCCTCGTCGTTTCGGCGACCATGGCGCGCACGGTAGGACTGTCTATAAAGCCTAGCCTATCCCCAATCGATGGGGAAGTGGGACTTGACAAGCTTTTTGACCTCGCTACGGTTGCCTCGCCTTTACCGAGTCGACTTTTCTCAGTTCTCATTATACGTGTATGCCAGTGCTCACCAAAACCCTGACGTCCGTGCCCTCTGACTAGGTAAGCTATGTAGGCGGCTGAAGCTTCTATGATCTCGTCATCGTCCCGGGAGACTGTCCACGTCCAAGTCCACTTATTAACCGTCACCACTGTATCCCTAACGCGCATCGCTTCGGTAGAGATTATCCCCTCCCCTACTTCCTTCCTACTCACTATGTACGAAAAGCAAGGGATTGAGAACGTCGTGCCGGGGTTTGTTGAGACCGTCTTCTCCTACCCGGATGTCCTGCGGGTCCGTGGCACGGTGATTTTCCGAGTCCTTCCGCAGGTCTTCACCGTAACCGCTTTTGCCACGGGCGTGGCCTCCCTTAACTACTTCACCGACTTCACAATACAGCTGCCCAGCTCACTCATCGGGCCCTTCTCCGTGGTGCTCGGCCTCCTCCTGGTCTTCCGCAGCGACAGCGCTAACGAATCCTTCCTCGAGGGCCGTCGAGTTTGGTCAGACCTGAAGGCTAACATTCGCAACGCGACCCGCCTGGTCTGGTTCGGCGTGATGACCGGCTCCAGCAATGACGCCGAGGATAAAGTCAAGGTAGTCAGGCACCTCACGGCCTTCGCCTACGCCACTAAACACTTCCTGCGTCGCGAGCTGGGCGTCGATTACGACGACTTGCGGAATCTTCTCTCAGAGGAGTTCATTGAGGCGTACAAGCGTGGCCAGGAAAACGCCAGGGCCCACTATCAAGACCGCTACGACAACAATCTGGTGAACGTTGCCGCTGCCCGTTACCAATCTGTCGAGGTCACCGCGAGCTGCCCCTCCGCCTGTGCTCCTGCTGGCCCTCAATGGGTCAGTAAGAACGGTTGGAAGGTTGGCGCCGACGTGGACGAGACCCGCCTGCTGCTTGACCCGGCCTTCGTCACCCCCAATCCCCGGCTCAACTCCGCCAGTTTCACGACCGCTACTAACCTACCCCTTCCGTCACAGATCCTGTTCAAATTCAACAAGTACATTTTCCGCCAGTCGCACTGCCAGAAGGTCGATTCGTTGACCTGCGCTGCCATCGTTGCACTCAGTAATGATCTTGGTGACAACGTCACCCAGCTCGAGCGTATCCTCTTGACTCCGATGCCCCTTGCCTACCGTGTTCACCTCAAGCAGTCGCTGTATCTGTATCTCTTCCTGCTGCCGTTCACTCTGGTCAACCTTGGGTTTTTACTTGTCCCCGTGGTGGCCGCCGTGGCCTTCACGCTGTTCGGTATCGATGGGATTGGGCGCGAGATTGAGAATCCCTTTGGGTACGATTTGAACGACCTGGCCTTAGACGATATCTGTGACGACCTGCGCGAGGAGGCGGAGTACGTGATCCAGACTTACCCATTGTGCGATAGATTGGTTGAGGCTTAGAGGTTTAGTGATTGGGCCATGATTTTTCAATAACATAATAATCTACTTGTCTATAGATCATATTGAGGTGAGGCCCGACAGACCTGGTAGGTATACATCAAATATCCTTACTTGGGCTTTCGTATTCGGAATGTCACCATGTCCAGTAATATCCGGTGTGAGTCCATAAAGTGTGGAGGGGTAATCCGGGTGACGATTTATACGGTAGACCTATTGACGATATAGCCAGGCAAGAACCCCATTTGCGTGCTTGATGTGTACATCAGCGCTCACGGGCACCTCAGGGCTGGAACATTGGCATGGGCCATATGTCCCATGTGCCTAGGAAACCGGAGAATGCGCGATGAAATATTGAAGTACACCGGTGGCACTTACAGCGGAATCGAGCGAGATGGTGCGAATATTAATGCCAACATTCACACATACAGGAGGATGGTGCAGCCATTTGGCTCACTTATTGGCGGAGCGCCATACCGATTGCTGCATAAGCCCATCTCGACCTTCATTATCGGGAATTGGTTGCTCACCGCATCCTGCTGTTGCGTGCATGACCTATTTGTGCGGTAAACCACAACAGTTTTACGTATGAAATATCACCAAAATTCGTGTGCACCTCATGCATTCCCCCCCCTGACGCTGCCCCGTCGCCCGAGTCGTTTACAATGGGCCCCGGCGGTGACGCTTGCATCACAGCGCACCGTAGATCATTCAATGGCGGTGGACCTCCCTTCCCATCCTCTTTTCACGCCCTCCTCTTGCTTATTTACCAACCGGCTTTCACTGTCCTTTCTGGCAACCCGGCTAATGCCCTAGTCGCTCCCACGCCCTCACTGGCCTCCTCCCATTCGACACTTCCTAGCCCCGCTACCCCGCAAACGACATCATGGGTATAAAGTCGTTTTGGGTTCTGTACCCCGACCGGCACCCGTTCACCTCAAGGCCCCAATACTTGCCGCCTATCGTTCTCTGGCCTATATTTACCCCCAGCAACCTAACTCCGCGTTAACGCCGCTTACCCCAGCACCAAAACCCGTCCTCTACCTCATCAGCATCTCGGTAACTGACCAGTGTAAGTTTGCACAGCCTGCCTGTCAATACGGCGGCCCGCCCTCATTGCCCCTTAGCAGTCCACGTATCCTCTACCACCTTGTAGACCAGCCATATCACGCAGCCTGACCTCCCTGCCGAAACGCATTCGTCTACTTGTACATTAACCCTTGTGAGCCCTATATTGTCCCGCCCTCCCCTCGCCTTCGGCTCGCCTGCCCCATGCCTAGCATACCGACCTCGAAACCCCGCAATAGCCACCCCCCAGCCCCGTCCAGTTAGCTGCTATGTACGAAAACCAAGGCTTCGAGAACGTGGTCCCTGGGTTCTTCAAAACCATTTACACCTACCCCGACGTGTTACGCCTGCGTGGCACCGTGATCTTCAATATCATCCCGCAGGTCCTTAGCGTGACCCTGTTTGCCACGGGCGTGGCCTTGGTGCACAACTACACACACTACTCACTCGAACTACCCAACACCCTCATCGGTCCATTCTCCGTGGTGCTGGGTCTGCTCTTAGTCTTCCGTAGTAACAATGCCAACGCCGCCTACCTGGACGGCCGCCGCACCTGGTCCCAGCTCAAGGTTGTCATTCGCAATTCCATCCGTATCATCTGGACGGGCGTGGCGGCCGAGACTGAAGAGGATGGTGACGAGAAGATCAAGATGGTGCGCTACCTCACCGCTTTCGCCTACGCCACCAAGCATTTCTTACGCCGCGAAGCCGGCGTAGACTACGACGACCTCCGTGGGTTGCTGCCTCCGGAGTTCATCCGGGAATGCCAGGGCGGAGCCAGCGACCCCGGTACCCGTGTGAACGGATCCCACAGCGGTACCAACACCCCCACGACCGCCTACTTCAAACGACGTGATTCCGACGAGGGTCACACCTACGGCAGCGCCACCACCTCCCGCCAGTCGCCCACCCAGCTGAGCTCTACCATCCCGCGCGCCCATAAATACCAAAGTAGCAACCGTGACGACGTCGAGACTCGCCTACTCCTGGGCTCCACCGCGGCCCACTCGACCGACCCCAATGTCCACCACGACGGCCTGTCAATCCCGTCACAGATCTTATTCCACGTCAACCGCTACATTTACGTACAACGCCGACGTGCCACGGTCGACCCGCAGACGGCCAACACTCTGGTGGGTCTCAGTAATTCACTGGGCGATAATCTGACCCACCTCGAGCGCATCCTCCTTACCTGCATGCCCCTCGCCTACCGCGTCCACATGAAGCAATCTCTCTATCTGTATTGTTGCCTGCTCCCATTCACTCTCGTTAACCTCGGTTTCTTCCTCATCCCTGTCGTCACTGCCGTGGCCTTCACGCTGTTCGGTATCGACGGCATCGGCTGTGAGATTGAGAATCCATTCGGATACGATCTGAACGACCTGGCCCTCGACCATATCTGTGACGACCTGCGCGAGGAGGTCGAGTATATTATCAACACCTACCCGGCTCGTGAGCAGCCCACCCAGGCTTCAACCTAGTCAAACGACAACCATAGCTGCCCGGGGTTATCTATTTATTTTCCCCGAAGGTCCGCCGTGTGTCATTCCATCTACTTTATATAAATCCAATACTGCAATACCTTATGGAATTTGATATCGGCTGTGTAGTTCGATCGGATGTGTTGGTGGACCAAGTCGCTAAGAGGCGATAGGCCTTTTTTTCTTTCTTGGTTGGAGGCGGGTGAGAAATAACGACAACAATCTTCGCACAGCACTGAGGTTTCCCCACACAGGTGTCAACCTTGGTCACTTGCTAAACCGAATGGCGAGTCACCCAGTTGTTGAGCATGGCCAGGCTGGCCTCCGGTTGGTACATGGGTACCTCGTGACCAGCATTCCAAACCCGGAGGAAGGCCAAGTTAGTGTATTGGAGATACTGGCCGTAAGCCGTAGAGTTGCCCAACGGGTTCCAGTTGCGCCACGACTGGGCATTAAACTGGCTCTGGCCGGGCCATTCGACGGCTTGGGCCACCGCGAGGTTGCCGTACCAGTTGCAGATGAAGTCCGCGTCCCCTGGTTTAAATGTTGTGGAGGCAGGTTTAGGGTGGACAGGACGGTTAGGGCAGAGGAGCGGGTTGAGCATCGATAGGGGGCCATAATTCTGCAGTGGACAAGTATATGCGGTCGGAATCCTTAGTTAAGCACTGGTCCACTTACCTGCGTAGAGCAACGTGGGCACACCGTGGCGTACGATGTAGGTGAGATCCTCCAGGGGACGCCGGCTCGTCCTGTGTGGGTTAATCAAACGTTGGGTTGGTAAGGGTAATGGAGAGTACCAGTCAGGACCATTCCCAGTGCGTCGTATAGCTGAGATCACCCATCTTCGAAATCCCTTACCGAGTTCGATGAGTAGTGCCTCAGGTTTAATCTACTTCTTTACCAGTCACGGCACTTACCAATCCGCACCCAGGACAAAGTTCTTGTACACGGTCCGGTCACAGTCCGAATATTTACGCCGAACCCCGAGGGCCGCTTGAACGTCGGGTCGGTTGAGGTACCCAATGTAGGCTTCCGCTCTGACGGGGGCGTGGGGGCGGACGTCGTATATGTATTTCGACTCGACGAGGCCATACACCTTGTCGCAAGTGGTTTTGGCGCGCCGACACGTGTCAATAAATTGGTCGCGATAGCAGTCGGTCAGTTCTTCAAGGCATTGCGGGGTGATATCGTTACGAATCATATCACAGATGGTGGCGTTGATTATGGGCAGTGAGGGCCCGTGACTAATGTCAGTCGTGTCACCAGGGAATGAAGCGGCTCTGGTCGCAGTACCCGAGGTGTCGGCCGAGGGGAGCGGACCCGACTGGTAGGCCGTACACCCCATGGTATGGTAGGAAGGGGCCTGTAACCACAGGTCAATAAGACCGTTGCCGATCGCGATGGTGGCCAGTGGGATAGGGAGGAGAGGCGGCATATGGTTCAGACCGGCGGGTCGGATGACTTTCAATCTTTCGTTGTACGCTAGGATCTGACGGGCAAGCACTGGGATGTAGTGCCCAGCGTATGACTCGCCAAAAATGTGGAACTTGAGCGCCTGCAGCTGCGGAAACTCGGCCAAGAAATAGCGCAGGAAGGTTAAGGTATCCGCAGCAGCCGAGCTGGAATTATACACGCCGTCCGAGGCGTACGAGAATCCCGTGCCCAGGGGCTGGTCAATGAAGAGCACGCTGGCACGGGAGTTCCAGCTGGCCGAACGACGACGCAGAGATTCAGTAGTGGTGTCGTAGGCGCAGGGCCCTATTTCCTCTAGGAATCCCACAGTATCGGCACACCCGGGGCCGCCACTCAACCAGAGGACCAACGGGTCTGTGGCCGGCTGGCTACGGGACTCATAATACCAAAAGAAGGTATGTTTGGTATCGTTGGCGTAATCCAGATACCCGGCGTAGTTGCGCGTACCGTCGTCGGAACATATTGACGGTTGGTGGTAGCGCCAGGTGACGTCCACTTTCGCTGTCGCCGCGGGTAACGGGGTAGGCACGGCGCGGGGTCGGTGGTAGCGGTCCAGCCGCCTATGTTCGCGTTCAACGGCAACTTTGCTTTCATCGACCGGTGCCGTAAAGCGGGTGTCGAAAATACGGACACGGACGTTGAAGAGCGGGCTGGTGTCCACGTCGGTCAGGTAGTAGTAGGTTCCCAAAGTGAAGCCCAAGGCGATAAGGAGGGCACCACAGACGCCTGGACTAAACCAGCGTCGCGCGGATTTGGTCGATATCCAGTCTGACATGGCAGATTGTGGTCTCGTGGCCAAAAAATAAATAAATACAAGGCAATTGTAAAAGGCCAAACTAGGACGTTTTGGGTCATGGACAGACAGAGTTGAGATATAGATAGTGCTGGTGACGACGATTAAGACGGAAAAGTAGAACTAGCCAATGTACGAACGACCAAGTAGCGTATATTTAAATTGAGACCCAAACCGGCGTGCAGGATGTATGTGGATGTCCCAAGGCCAGGTCCAGGAAGTGCTTTTTATAATTCCAGCCAGCAGCCCTCGCCCACCAGTCTCCTGTTATGAACCCTAGATGCGTAACCAATCTGTCAGCCCCATATATTCCTGACACAATACCATGTGGAGACTATACCGTAATGCAACTGAGGTATCCTCGTATAGCTGAAGGGGGGGGGAAAGTTAATGTTGACAGTCCTTCTGCACGTAGTAGGGGAGGGGTGAAGCGAGGGGTGGCCAGGGTAATTATTCAGGTCCTTGCTGATAACAACCGCTGTTCGCGCACTGTGGCTACTATGTCGTTTGAGGGGCTGGTTGTATGTCTGTTCCGCATATCCACATTCCGTCACCCAAACGACTTGGGTGCCGTATAGCCCCTGAATCATTACTGCACCATTGTGCATGGCGAGCCCGTAGCCGAACGGGTAGTCCAAAGGGGCTCACTCTTGGCCTCCCGCCATAATAATGTACACTAGTTACGGTGCAGGCCTTGTATATGCCGGATATAACCTTATACAACCCGCCCTTCGTTCGACATCAGTAGTCGCATCCGTGGTAATACATCCGGTTAAGGAGTTCAACTCAACCAAAGTGCCACGGCCATGCTCCTGAATTATTTCGTCTGCAAGCCGTCCCTTTCCCTTGCCTCACCCGATGGCCGACTCGTTGTAAAATTTACAATTCAGCCACTACGACGTGGCAATACAACGATATATGTTTAGAAATAACGAATGGCCAGTTGATGGCAAGGAGGGAGGGGGAAACAAAACGCACCCGGACGCACAATTACGCAGTTAATTTCGACGCAGACTGATGCGAGCCGTCGCCTGAGCCACCAGTATGCAATAAAAAAGATGGAGGGCCCAACTCCGACTCGTCTCTCCCATGATAGACCTACAAGAAATATTCCAAGTTGAATTCCAGGGCCGAACACGGATAGTCGATACCAAAGTTAACCAGGACCTCAGGGTGGATGATACCAAACAGGCCAACGCGGTTGGTCTCAATGGGCACCTTGTGGGCGTTAGTAATGGGCGTCAAGTCAGTGAAATGGGGTTGAGGAGCGGTGGCACTAGGCGCACGGGGGCCGCGGTAGTAAATCTCGGCGCAGCGGCCATCAAAGTAGGTCGGGTGGTCGGCCGGACGGATAAAGTAGCCACGTTGGGACTGGGTCGACGGGTCGTCCACGAGGGCCGAAGGGATGTAAGGGACGGCCATCATCTGCATGAGACGGTCGAGTAGGCCATGGATGGTTTCGAACCCGCTGGCCTTGCCGCAGTACAGGGCGCAAACGCGACGTTCGTTACGGGCACGCCGCTCCTGGGTATCGTCCTTGAACACCACATCCGAAACCTCAAAGACCTGGAGTGGGAGGGCGTACCGGCGGTTCTGGTGGATGGTTTTGAGGACCCCCGGAAGCAGGGAGGTGCGCACCACCTGGTACTCGACGGTCTTGGGGTTGGCCAGGAGGACGGCCTCGGTACCGGGGTCGGTCCGACGTAGAAACTTAAAGTTCTCATCGTGGGAGCAGAGGATGAGCGGCACAATCTCGCTGAATCCCGAGAGGGCCAGCTCGCGACGGATCTGGTCGGACAGCTTATTGATAGGGAACGGGGCGGCCACGGTGGAACAGGCTGGGAAGGTCTTGGGGATCCGGTTATAGCCGTAGGCGATGGCCACATCCTCCATCAGGTCACAGGCATGGAGGATGTCGCTGCGGGTCACTGGGACGTCAACCACCACCTCGGTGGCAGCGGCCGAGTCGGTGGTCCCGGCAGGCAGCTGGGCTGGCAGGGACATGCGGTTCAGGTACTCCACGATTTGGTTGGGTGTCAGCTGCACGCCGATGGCGGCGTTAATGTATGCCACCTCGGCGGTCATGCGGCGCGGTTCCATGGTGGGGAACACAGTACAGCTCCCGTCAGGCATCACAACCTCGACGGGCTCCACAGTGAACGGGGCGTCGCAGTACTGCGAGAACATGCCCACCAGGGTATGCACCACCGTCTGGGCCTTGGTTAGGTCGGTGGCCGTGACCTCGATGAGCACGTTGCGCGTGGCGAGGGTGATCTTGGAGTGGTCGCTGTTGATGATGGGCGGCAGCGAGCACACGGTGTGGTCCCGGTCGTACACCACCGGATAGACCGGGGAGTCGCGAATGATTGGTAGATACTTACCCAGGTGCTTGTCGTTCTCGTAGAAAGCCATTAGCTCCTCGCCGTTCATCTCCTGGGTCTGGTTGAGCGGTACGAACCGCACATCGCGCGGGGCCCGGGCCTCGTAGGTGAAGGGCCCTTTCAGGGTGTCCAAGTCATGCGTGCCCATGGAAGCCAGGCTACGTTTGCGGCAGATATTCTGGTGCAACTTATCCTGTAGGTCAATGAAGCTGTCGTAGCTATCCTGGGTGAAATGGATGTTGCGCAGGATGGCGCACGCGACGAAAGGCCGGATGCGGGCCGTCTCTGGGTGCACCGTCATCCGTTCCAGTGGGCGGTCCGCTGGGACTACTGCCCGGTAGGTCGGTGGCCGCACACGCTGTAGGAACACATTCAGGGCGCGGGAAATGCCCTCGAAGCACAGCAGGTCGTAGCTAAAATACCGTCAGAGGGGGAGGGTGAAGGTTGTAAAAGGGGAGTCGAAGGGTTCGTTAGGACCGGACGATATTTTTGGCGCCATCGATTGGGATTAACCCAGACTACGAGGGCGACAAGGGAGGTCTACCCTAATAGCCACCACAGGGCCGCGCCGCGGGGATAGACACTGAGGGACACTTACCGGTTGGCCGGGATATCGATTTTGAGGACGGCGCGGTCGGACAGATCGTCGGTGGCCGCCGTCGTACCCGTCATGCGCTCGGCCATCTCCTTTACCGAAGTGTCCTCCTCCAGCTCGATGCCGAACTCGAAGCACAGCTCACGGAAGTCATCGGTGCTGTATTCCTTGCCCAGGGCGTTGTACAAGTTTTCCTTGTCTACGTTAACGGTCGGCATAATGGGTAGCGAAACGGTGGTTGGTCGATCGTGGAACTGGAATCCAGGTCAGATATCGCAGGGCCGAGAAGAGTGGGCGCGTGTCGGGAAAAGTGAATGAAGAGCAAGGGAATCCGATCCGTAACGTCAACCGGTGCCAACCTGGAATCCGTCGGCTCTTTGCCGAGGTGGTGGACGTCCTGTACCCAACTGCCAGCACTTCTGGCGACGGAGCCCAAAATCCTCCACACTATACACGCCCCTTCGGCAGCTACCAGATATGGCCGAGGGCAGCCAAGGGCAACAAATGACACATTAACACTAAGTCACGTGGAACTAATTCCCATGAACATCTGGTCCAGTTAAACCAGGAGACTTGCTTCTTGCGCTAGGCGGCGTCTCCTTCTGGCCTTTTGACCTGCCATAAATGTTCCTCATCGTAATGCACCACTTGTAGTTGAAGTAAAAAACATCGCGGTCGTCTGGTGGAGCAGCCGATAAAGCGGCGGTCCATCCTTTTTTTTTTTTTTTTTTTTTCCTGTCCTGCAGACCATTGCTGGTCGGCGTGTATTATTTCAGCAGGCAGCCATCGATCAAGCCCACCTGAGGGGAAGCCCGGCCTTAAAATGCAAAAGAAAAAAAAAGTGTGAGGGGCAAACTAAGGGAGAATGGCTTGACCAAGGTGATGCCCAGGATTCGTCCATGCCGCTGCAGAACTTCCATTACCAGCCACCCGCAAGAACTTCTGGCACTACCAATGGTCGACCGCATCGTTCCTCTTCCTCACGGCACTACTAATCCCACCTATTTGAGCCCTAGTTAATCCGTACCCGGACCTGTTACCTAACGCCATGCCGAAGATACGGCCCCGCTATAACGACAAGGCTAGGCGTACCGAGCGCGGTCACCAGCCGGCAGCAGCCGAGGAGCCCGGCTCCGAGACTGTCGACCAGTCTAACGCCGTGGTAATGCCCTCAAACCGCCACGAACGCCTCGCCAAGGCTGCCGCCGACGCTGGCGTGATCCTACCCGGCAACAAACTTTCCATCAAGAAGCAGAGGCGGCTGGAGAAGTACATTGAGAAGAAACTTAAGAAGGAGGAGCGTGTCACGCTCATTGAGAAGCTCGCAACCTCCAGCTTCGGCTCGGCCCACCTGCGGTCCAGTCGGAGCCTCGGGTACGGGCTGGGTAAGGAGACATTGCGCGAACGGCTGCGGCGGGCGGCTATGGAGACCCGCGACGGGTTGCCGCGCAGTGATCCCTCCGTACCCCTCCTGGTCGAGCGTCACATTCCGGACATCCCCGACTTTGTAACTACAGGCCAAAGCGCCGATATCATGCCTATGACCACGGCCGAGGCCCGTACCACTGCCGCTTCGGCGCCAGTCCCGACGGTTACCTTCGGCGGCGCCCTCAAACGATCAGCCGAGGGTGCGGCCCCCGTTCCGATCGTCAAGCGTCAACGCAAGAAGACCACTCCGTCCTACATCGGCCTAATCAAGGCCCAACACACCACCAATGACCGGCTGCGGGCTCGCGCCGCTGAACAGGCCGAGGCAGACGACGCTGATACCGACTTTGACAGCTCCGATTCAGCCTACGATAGTTCAGAGGACGACAGCGAAGGGGAAGAGGAAGGAAGCGGGAAATCGGCGCCGGTGATGACCAGCGTAACCGTCCCCGCGCCTACCCCGACCTCAGCCCAGCCTACGGCCCGACCCGTCGCCCCAGTCACCCCGACCGGTCCGCGCCACGGTAAGGTCACCATCGGCCCTCACCAGCCTGCCCCGTCGAGTGTGCCGGCAGCTGACCGCCGACAGACCTTCTTCGTGACCGTTGAGCGCACCCCGGAGATCGAAGCCTCTCGGGCCAAGCTCCCCATCTGCGCCGAAGAACAGAGCATCATGGAGACTATCCTGGCCAACCCCGTCGTTGTGCTATGTGGTGAGACCGGATCAGGTAAGACCACGCAGGTCCCACAGTTTCTGTATGAAGCTGGATTCGGTAACCCAGACAGCGATAACCCCGGCATGATTGGAGTCACCCAGCCGCGTCGAGTAGCGGCCATCAGTATGGCCAAGCGCGTCGGAGAGGAACTGAACCTGACCGGCACAGCCAAGGTAGCCCACCAGATCCGGTATGACAGCACGGCCCGGGCTGAGACGGCCATCAAGTTCATGACAGACGGTGTCCTGCTACGCGAACTGGCCCAGGATCTGCTGCTTTCGCGCTACTCGGTCCTCATTGTGGACGAAGCCCACGAGCGCAGTCTCAATACCGACATCCTCATTGGTGTGGTGAGTCGCGTGGTCAAACTGCGCGCCAAGCTGCACCGGGAGAACCCTACGGGCGAAGTGAGGCCCCTCCGTGTCATCATCATGTCGGCCACGCTGCGTGTTGAGGATTTTACAGGCAACAAGCGCCTGTTCCCTTCCCCGCCCCCCGTTATTCGCGTTGACGCCCGACAGTACCCGGTCAAAATGCACTTCAATCGGGTCACCCACGCCGACTACGTTGGGGAAGCCCTCAAAAAGGTCAGCAAGATCCACACCCGACTGCCGCGCGGCGGAATTCTCGTGTTTTTGACCAGCCAGAACGAAATCACCACGCTGTGTCGGACCCTGCGCCGCAAGTACGCCCACGGGTCCGCGGCCAACGTCCGTACCGCGGCCGAGGAGGCGCGCCCGTCATCCCTCACCGCGGAAGAGGACCCCGGTCGTGTAGGCCAGGCCGACCTCCGCGCCGAGGAGTTCGACCTGGGTGACCAGCCCCCGACGGTCGACGGCGAACTAAGGGACGACTATGTCAGCGACGATGACGACAAGGACCGCGAGGCCACGGACGCCGACGAAGAGACTGATGACGAGGGCGAACCCTTCGACGGCCGCTGGCCTGGCGACGAGGAGGAAGTCGAGAACGAAGACGACCGTCCCGACCCGGCCGCCCAACCACTATACGTGCTTCCGCTCTACTCGCTGCTACCCACAGCGCAGCAGATGCGCGTGTTTGAACCAGTCCCGGAGGGCCACCGACTTTGCGTGGTGGCTACCAACGTCGCGGAAACCTCTTTGACCATACCTGGGATTCGCTACGTCGTGGACGGCGGGAAAGTGAAGGAGCGCAAGTACGACGGGGCCACGGGGACCCAGTCGTTCGAGGTCAATTGGGTATCCCAGGCCGCAGGTAACCAGCGCGCCGGCCGAGCGGGCCGTACAGGCCCGGGCCACTGCTACCGCCTGTACTCCTCGGCGGTATTCAACGACCACTTCAAGACGTTCAGCGAACCCGAAATCCTCCAGATGGCCATCGAGGGCGTGGTGCTGCAAATGAAGGCCATGCTGCTCGATAACGTGGTCAACTTCCCGTTCCCCACTATGCCGGATCGCGCCGACCTCCTGCACGCCGAGAAACTACTGGTTCACTTGGAGGCCCTGGATCCCGAAAGCAAACGAATCACCGAGGCCGGTAAGCTAATGGCCGAGTTCCCCGTGGCGCCGCGCTTCTCTCGTATGCTACTCGTGGGCCAGCAGCACCAGTGCCTGGACTACGTGGTGGCGATCGCGGCCGGCATGTCCGTGGGTGATCCATTTGTTCACGAGGCTAATTTGTACGACGTTACGACCGACCGGCCGGGTGGTCAGGCAGGATCGGAGGAAGGGGACTCGGCCGAAGTGACCGCGCGCCGCAAGGCCGAACGGACCCAGTACAAGAAAGCCATGGCGGAACTCACGGGCCCGAACCCTACCAGCGACATGCTTAAGCTGCTTCACGCTGTGTGCGCGTACGAGTTCGCAGGCGGATCGGAAGATTTCTGCCGACGCTATTACTTGCGTCCCAAGGCCATGCGGGAAATCCAGCAGTTGCGTGTCCAGCTCACTCGTCTTTACACCAAACTCCTCCCGTCCGCTAAGCTCGGGTATAAGACCGCCCGCTTGGACCCACCCACGCCGTTCCAGACCAAGGTACTGCGCCAGACCATCGTAGCCGGGTTCATTGACCGGATTGCTGTCCGATGGGACCTGGTACACTCGCAACCCCCGCCGGGCCACCATAGTAAATCCAAGTCCCACCGACTCGGCAGCGGATCCGGGCGTGATACTCCGTACGTGACCATGGTCTCCCATGAGCCGGTTTACGTGCACGGCAGCTCGGTACTGGCCGACCAGCCTGCCCCTGAAACCATCGCCTACCAGGAACTGCAGCGCTCTGTGTCGCACGACCCTAATGCAGCGCTTGACCCCACTCTGACTGCCCGCCAACGGTACGAGCTAAAGAACGCCGGCCGGCTCTGGTTGAAGGGCCTGACCAACGTCCACCCAAGGTGGCTGACTGTCCTGGGTCGCCACCTCACCACCCTGCCGAAACCCCTCATGCACCCGGCCCCACGGTACTACTATGCGACCGATGTGGCCACCCTGGACCAGGCGGCCCTGTTGGCCCTCCATGAGGGGAAGGTGACCACTCTGACCCCTGAGTCGGCTGACGATAAGGATACCATGTTTGCATACGTGGACCCCACCTTTGGACCCAAGTCGTGGCCCTTGCCTCGAATCCTAGTGCAGTATAAACGTGAAGGGTCCCGGTGGGTTATGCTCAAGGTGGTTAGCTGATCCGTCCCTAACACTGGGATATATATATACTCTGGTTTTGTGCCGCTTTCGTCCGACTGTGATGTTAAGAAAACTGAAGTTTACTACATTTCGATCCCCCACTCGGGGTTTTGCCGGCATCATTAATTTCTCGCTGTTTATAAGGGTTCGGCTTTTTGGTATTGAGATATGTTTGATTAGGACTAGGATAAATTTTTGGATGTGTGAGTGAATGGTCGAGTTGAGTATAGGACGGAGAAGGGGCTGGGCTCGCTCAGGCCAACCCAGGAAATCACCATCTAATACTAGCCAGTTGTAACTAGCGAAGTTCTCTGGGTCTGAGAAGCTTTCCAATTCCGGATCACCTTCACTACTTATGCTGAACTCGATCAGCACCTGCACATAGTGTTGTCCATTGCCCCACCTACTAGTTGGCGGAAGCCCTTCGCTACTATGATGGGCATGAAAATATACCCAATCAACCGGATTGGTCGGCCTTCGCGGTGTTAGCCATGCGAGGGAGCACTATGGGGTAGAGGGTGACCAACCGAGGCTAGCGAGAAGACGCATTCACCCGCACTGACCTGGTCATTTTTACGTCGACAAGCCCTAACGGGGCTCGGTCTTTTCGGTGACGTTCAGCCCGCTTCCAGGGGACCCTAATTACTAGTTTCGCAGGCCATTTTACCTTAAAGGTACCAGAGGTGGAGAGCAACCCCAAAGGACCCAATATCCTTGAAGTGCATCAGAATCCAAGCCACTGGATTTTGATCATCACCGGTAAAGCGCAGGTTGGTCCGATCTTCAGGGCTGGTCCATCGTTAGGTCCAGGCCGTAGCTTGTCCTAGCCACCATGTGTCCGCAGGTAGGCGTGGAAAGAAGGCTCGCTAATGAAGAAAGAAGAGTCAAGAGAGCTCCTGTTCACCGTGTAAATACCGCGAATGACCACCACTTGTCCTTTTACTAAAATTGCGGTTCTAACGTAACTTCCGAGTGCGGCTAGATTTTCGACGTCCAAGTACCTTTAAGCATGTGGTATCGATGGGGCTAGCGGCGATAGAGGTGATTGACATGTGGGATACGGACCGCGCAATACACCTCGGGGGAAGATCGAGGCATTAGCAGTTGCAGTGGTCCGTGACTGTCCTTGTGGTCCCTTGGTCATGGCAAGCGGACTTAACGCGAATCTCACCTCGCTACCTCCTCTCTTTAGGGGTTCAACCGTCTACCCCGTACGCTTTTATTTCTGAGGAGACAGTACAGGTAAACGCTGATAACTATGCCACGGCGACATTGTCGAAGGGCGGAGAATGGTGCATGGCCAACACAGCTCAAGGGTAACCGTGAACCGTCTGGAGTGTGAAAGATACCTGCCGCCCCCCCTCCTCGTTCCGCTCTTTATGAGCAGTAGATACAATGTTGAATAGCCACGATGTTGTTGCGCACCCGCATGCTGAGTCGGCCGTGCACCACATAGCAGGCCGGAGGAAGAGATCTCTGCCCATTTTTACCACACCTTCCCAACTAGGACATTATCCTTTCCCACTTCGACCTACCGTCGGACGAAGGTAGTCATATAACTAGTCACATACAGTTTACTGGCAGTCAGTTGCTTAAATAAGGGCTAGGCGTACCCCGCCACGGTAGAATCGGAGTGAAGGAAGGGGGAAGGGGTTCGTGAATCGTGTGCAATCATATCCGAAACTGGTCGTGTTTCCCAAGAACCTCAGTCAGATGACTGGTAACTCGACGGTCTAAACGGTAGCGCTGAGGTATTGCATGGTCTACCTTCACCCCGGTTCCACAGTCCATCTCCGCTGTTGGCGTACCAACCGCCCTCTAACGCCATTGTTCAGGAGGTGTATCGACCTCAGTGGTGGTCTGAATAAAAATGCCAGATTCATTAGCCACTGAGAGCTCTACTGATCATGGGCAATCGCTGGTCATAGGGCCCTCGTGAACCGATCCATCCCTATTTTCCCCTTCACACCCTCACCTAAAATTCCGTATAGCGTGTAATGCTAGCGAATCCGATTAATCAGTCGTCCTAATTCTACGCATTAGAGCCCTGGATTTCGAGTTCAGTAATAATAGGCGCCTAAACAGCTCCCGAGGGACTGATCCGCCATCATCCGGAGAGTCAGGTGATGTGATTAGTCCATGTACTGGACCCGGAGACGTCTATCGACACGTGGTTTGAATACCTTGCAGTACCGATGCGTGATTACCTAGAACAGGATAGCCTAATCTCGCCCTTGGTTCCCACCTTATTCTAGGCCGCTGTTGGCTGAAAGTAAAGGCCATTGTCGGCCCTCGCTGAGCTCAGAGTGCTTAGCAACACCCGGCTCTGGGACGTAAACCACGAGCTTCCTACGAGTAGTTATGCGTCGAGTCAGGAATAAAACTGAAATTTCTGACGGGGGGCGGTGTTGGCCACTTGGACTTATAGAGTCGGTGCGTGAAGGACGCTATAGTAAGGTGACTTCGTCACCAGCTGGTGCTCAAGAAGGGACGTGTTATACCGATAACCAAGGGTAGAGACTGGGGTTCCTTATCATTTCATGCCGAGGCCACAAGTAACAAATTGTACATTAGTTAATTTACACATTTATATTGCCTATCGCCGTCTGATAATCCCAATATGCGGATAGCGAGAGAGAGAGAGAGAAAGAGAGAGAGAGAGAGCGCACGCGCTTTAATTTTCTCGCACTATTTCGCTGCCCGGACAGGCCGTTTGCGTAATCATTATTCTCTGTGAAAATAAATTTATGTGTCCATGCATAAATATACATCCACCACGGACCATGGGGCCACAAAAAGCCAGTCATAGGCTTGCCTGTTACCCCTATCGTCCCTTGCTGCCGGCCGAACTGATAATGTGATGAATAAAGGGTGCAGAAATACTACTTTATTACACCAACGGAACGGCCGCTCGTCCTCGAAACAAGAAAGTCGATGTGATAGGGGACCAGGGCTAGTGCAACACAAATGACTCAACTCAGCCGGACTCCAACCATCCGTATATGGTAATGATATCTCAGGCATATGTTGTATCACTTCACGAAAGTAGCAGGTCTTGGCACCATGTTTCCCGTGTACTCCGTTGCCCGTGTATCCCCTGGTTCTTGATTTCCACTTTACGGCAGAGTAGGGCAAGGGGCAGGACCAACACTCAGGGAATGGGGCCAATTACAGTTTCTAGTCCAGTCACACTGTCAAATGCAATAGTATTCTGAAGATACCCGCGACTAATCACACTCGGTCATCGTTGTCATCTACGCGCGTGCAAGGTAGGAGTATGTGGTGATATATACTGCACAAAACCAATGCAATGACACAACTGCCCACAAACCCCCACCTCACCTCCCTAATTTTCACCACCACAAACGGATATTGCTGGTAGCGTGAGAGGGCCTGGTAAGGTGCGAAGTCGGGTGCTGTTCACTGCGCCTGCGGAGACATGCTTGACCTGACCATCGGGGCCAGGCAGCTCTCGGGATCGAAAGTTTACCCCGGCAACTCAGATCGCCAGGTCCAAGCCATATAAGAAAATGCCTGGGCCGATGCAGAACTGGGAGACAGGGGAATACATCGTAAACTGGTCTCCTAGTGATCAGACTGTCCCACCTTAAGTGCCAGTCTTATTCCTAGGGATGTCGAGGCAAGGCGAGGGAATGGTATAGAGCTACTGCTACTGGCTTGTCAATAAGAAGTATATGAGATACAACCGAGAGCGACCCCTTCGGACTTTTCGAAGCTACGCGCGGCATGGTCCGACTGCTTGTATTCCATCCGCTCGACTGTCATACCCAGGAATGTGAATTATTAGTAATGATTGCCCACAGGGACCGGTAATGTTGCTTCAACTCAATATCCCAATGGGATAGAGAAAACTACCCCATAGACAGCACTCGGACTGTTCATAGCAGTCACTCACCCGTGCGCACAACGAACAGGTAGTGTCCCGTGCGATTGGCTCTCTTTTTGCAAGCACTATATGGTCAAGTCCCTCAATGATCTGTGGCCCAGCAAAAAACACTCTGGGAACCAGTAGATACCCAGTTTGGCTGGTGGGCCCAGGCATATGATTACGAAGGTAAGTAATCGAATTGCCCTAATGTTGCGGTTTGTGCCCCACCTTCATTCTGACAATCGGTTCAGGCGGCCCACCAGCAACTTGAAAAAAGGTCAGAAAGCCTGTATATCCCAGGGTACCCTGATCGTTAGCCGCAACAAGGCAGTCAGAAAACGTGGCCCACAAAATACCCATACCATCCTCCATCCCGATTCAATCCATGGGTCCAATGAAGTGCAATAATAAACAATATTCTGGCATGGTAGGCGTCGCCGGACTGGCGATGGTCAACTAACCGAGTTAGACGTTTCCTTGTATGGTGCCTATCCATTCCTTAAGTCATTATGCACCTCGGGGTGGGTGAGCTAAACCACACTCCTGGTGCCCACGGTGTTAAGAGCCTTACTATAGTCGGCTCAGGGACTCGTTTCTTATCTTTTCCTGGTTCAACTCTCCCTGATACCCCCGACTACCAGCTCCGCGAACTGATAGTGTGAAGGAGTGCGGGCACAGCTTTCCGAGTGTGGAATTCTTCTGAACACACCGCCCAACCTCTACTGTTCCCCGCGCCGCCACTTTTCTTCCTTCGGAACCTGCCATGCCACAGTATGCGAATTGGTGCCCCATAACCTCACCGTGAACATTAGCCGGACGAACTAGCCAGTGTTGACAGTGTTCGTCTCCATGCTCACTGGATTTATCTTAGGGCATTGTCCGCCCGCCCCTCCTACCTCCTTCAGGCGAAAGTGTGCCCCACACTGGGCAAAGTAGCCGAAGCCTTTCGACCGGGTCTTTTTCCATTAACCTACACAAATTAGTTGCAATAGGTCAGAGCTCAAAGCATCGCCAGTAAAGCAGGTCAATCGAGTAGTGGTTGGTGCGCTTGGGTCTCTGACACTGGCGACCGTACGGGTGCTCGGTGGCAGTACGGGATCAGTATACCACGAGGATCGGCGCTCTTGGACCCGGTTGCCGTTTGTTTACGGCAATCCACGTGCGCGTGGGACCACGTTGGTACTTCGCTCATTCTCCCCCCTCATGCTGACACACATGGCCCACCCATTACCCGCCGGTGCATCTTTAGGGTAAATAAAGGCCAGGGGTGGCTGGTAAACGCCAGCGATCACTCCAGTACCGGGGGCTTTATTCAGCTGAGGCGCATCCCGCCGTACCACGTATTCCTTCCTCTACCCCAGGGGATTGCAAGAGGGCCACGCGGTAGCCAGGGAAGGTAAGGCGTCATACGGTCCATACAGCGGCCGACACAACCGAATTGGACCGACCCAGGAATGATTCGCAGAGGGGATTTCGGTCAGGGTCCACTCCAGAAGGGATCAACGTCAACCCAGGGGCGCATGGCCACGGTTCTGGCTGGAGCGCCAGAGGCCTATCTACGGCTGGCCGACGCTCCCCTCTTCATATTACCTTATAACTACTATCGTCTATGCAAGTTCTATCCCTACTAGTCAGTCCGGAAGCCGCTCAGGGCTCAAGGAGACAGAATCTAGAGCATACCTCCGTCGAGAATGGCCACCTCGCAAAGGAGCAACGACGTGAAGGAGGGGCAGGGAGACGGGTGCGCAGAGCCTGGTAGGCTAACCGGGCTAAACGTGGCCAGCCAGCCTTTCCCGCCGGGACGAGACCGAGCTCATAGGCCTGGCCAAAACAGCCGGGGGAGGGGAGAGTAAACCTCACACACACGCGCGCGCGACCGTGTGCCTCCTATCTTAGCCAAAGCTTAAGTCGGTCGCCTCCCACTTCCCCTCACCTTCTCCCCCCTACCTCATCCGTCCACTGAATAGCTCCCCTGGTACTGCTCCCCCAGAGCTCTTGTTCTGGTCAAACCGTACACCTCATTCGCTGCGGAGTGTACAGGCGTGCGGTGGTGGCGTCTCCCGCTCCGGCTGGTCACTTCACCCACCACTGCCCTCCTCCAAATCCATCCTCCTTACGGCCCGACCGGATCCACCGCCCCCACGTCAGTGTTCTGCACCTGGCAACAGGGAGTGCCAAGTGAGAGCGATGGTGGGGAAGGGGGAGAGAGGGATGTCGCTAGCCTCCGCCCCGAGGGCTATGGCCCGGGCAGCAGATTTAGCGGGGAGGAGATGGTTGGGAGGGGGAGTGTGAAGCGGGCACCACGCCGGTTTTCGAACGGTATTCCGCTCCATACCCGCACCGCTGTCCCTTTTGACAGTCCGCTCGAGTGGGAAGAAGAGGAGGGGTCCATCTTACCCTGACTTATCGACCCCAATTTTTCTGGCTCGAACCCTCTGCCCACCCCATCTGGCTAATCACTCTTCGGGAGCCCCTTTACCCGGGCTTCCCCACTGCCTGGTACACTCCGCCGGGTCGAGGCTGGGGCGCCGAGCCTAATGTGCATCTCACAGCAATGGCGGAGATCGCTTGGGTCAGTACTTCTAATTCCCCGGCCGCTTTCCCATTTATGCCACCTAGACTGTGCAGTCTGGGAAGAAGCTATAAAACTCCACCCGCTCCCCGTCGTCATGGCAGCTCAATCTATATCCTCATCTATTTGGCCTCAGCATTTCAACTAAACCGTCACGTATACCAATTATCACGTTATACTTCCAGCTGACTTTCCATACCGACATTTCGATCATCGCCGCCTCTACTGCTCTCTATATATCCCCTCGTTTATTGGTTTCCAACCGTGTCGGACAGTCGTCCTCAAGTAGTCCTACTTCATCCCACTCAGTGTATCTGTCTATCCCAATCCGTCACCCGTCGATTGATTCTGGTGCCCAGTCTACCCTCCATCCTTCACAACATTGTTTCTCTTACACCTGCTCAACTTGCTCGAAATGACCAGCTGCAATAATTCCTACCCTAGTCCCCTGAACAGCGCCGTCAACTCACCACCGCAGCTACTGCGGTCGGTGTCCGACGGTGCTCTGACCACTTCCTCCACCGAATCCTCCGCCCCAGTAGCTTCCGCCCGTTCCCACTCCGGCGGCTACTACATGGGATATAGCGAAGACGCGGACGAGATCCCGCTATCCTATGTACTAAAGGCTAAGCGTAAGCGCGCAACCCCAGAGCAAGTCAATGTACTCAACCGGGTATTTGAACAGACCTACTTTCCCTCCACTGAACTCCGCCGGCAACTCGCCGCCCAGCTCAACATGGCCCCACGGACCGTGCAGATTTGGTTCCAGAATCGCCGCCAGGCCCTCCGCATGAAAGGACGCAACCCGTCCAACAAGCAACCTCAAGCCCCTCAGCGTGGTCGTCCCTCAGCCTTCTCGCGTGCCGCCGCGGGTGGGAACCCACCCCCGCCCCCGGAGTCCTCAGCGGCCAGTTTCGCCTCTACGCTCCCGATGGGATTCAGTAGTGACTCCAGTGCCACCTTGATCTCCCACTTCAACTTCCACTCCGACCGGGGGTTGACGCTGGACCCGGCCGCCTTCTTTGGCCGCTTTCCTGGCGACGGGAGCGGCTGCTCGGTGCCGGCCTCGCCGATGGAAGGTCTAACACCCCACCATCTGAGCTCACCCATCACGCCCATGGGTACCAGTAGCGGTCCTTTCTGGTCCTCGTCCCCCGCGTTCGACACTACGTCGTCCCTGGGTCCCTACAGCCTGGCGTGCAACTTCGTCACACCACCTGCCACGCCACTCGACGGTCCCGCCCACGCTTCGGGTACCCCAACTTTCGGGTTTGGCTTGGGGGACAATGACACCGCCCCGCGCACCACGGACAGTTTCTTCATGGCATCCTACCCCATGTCGGCCCCCGCGACCGTCACTTCCTTCCCCCCGGAATCTTTTACCACTGACGGTGCCCTATCTTCCCTACCTCCCTCTGTCCTCGGCGGCTACACCTACGAGCCTGTC
Source organism: Tieghemiomyces parasiticus (assembly GCA_027575765.1). Classification (NCBI taxonomy): domain Eukaryota; kingdom Fungi; phylum Kickxellomycota; class Dimargaritomycetes; order Dimargaritales; family Dimargaritaceae; genus Tieghemiomyces; species Tieghemiomyces parasiticus. The sequence continues at coordinate 16,848 of JANBPT010000310.1, read as the reverse complement.
GCCGAACGGCGGACTCGCTCTCAGCGCTACGTGCCGTACCCTTAAATTGCCAGGGGTTATGCTGTTCATCTGGCACCAGGGGGTCTCTGTAGTGCAATCCATTTTCCCAGGCGTAGCGCAGATAGCGGATGCGGCATCAGCCCCGGCATGGTCCATGGCTATAGGGCCTTTTGCGAAATGAAGGAGCGTTGGCTCAAGCCCTAAGTTATCCACTTTCCCTTAGCGGTTAGTGGGATTCTTCATTTTCGGATTCTGACTGTACTCCAATGGGCCACCCGTCGTTCCTCTTACACCATTCTCCTCGGCACTATTGATAGGGAATGAATGGCCGCCATATGTACTCGGTAGTGGGCCTACTAGCTATTTTATGCCCCAAAATGCTGCCGTACCATGTTATTGTTTCAGTGTAATTTTTCATCCATAATCCCCCAGACATCGCCCCATTACCATTCATCAACTGGCCACCAATTCTTCATCCCCATTTATTTTCCACCTTGTACTATCACCCGTTCATTTATTGGCATTTTGATTGTTGTTTACATTTTGTTTTGCATCCGAAGCCCGCAATGCGCGCCGTTTTTTGACCGTAGAAGTAAGTCCTATTAAATTTCCGTAAATCAGCCCGGATATTCATTTTTATATACAGGTACGGGGTACGACAAGGAATGTGATGGGTGGTAACAATACACCGTTCACCAATTCGGCACAAAACCAAGGAGACAAGTAGGTTCTCTCCACATGGAATCTCGAGGGCAGCCAATCTCTGAGAATGGATAACTCGCAGCCTGGTTTCAAAACCGTCGTATACCACTCCCTCCGGCGTACCATTCCTTGATTTAGCCCCGAATTACCGTTTTGCGATCGATGAAGGTTGCCTTCGATGGAGCGATAGCGGGGAAAAGAACCAGGGGGGATTTTGCTATTAGACCCCAAAACCCCTGGTACAAGCCTTAACGGGCCCCATGACTTATGTATGCGCCTCCAGGTCACCATCGGCCGCCACCTGATTGACTTTCATTGCCCCTTGTTCTCGTCCGAAACACCCTTAAGCCTCCCCCCCTTTGCCACGGCTCCTTTCCCTGGTATGGTTCACTCCCACCCAACGAACAGCCGCACGAACCTTCCCTTGCATCCACAGACTCCTCTACGGCCAACGCGAAGACCTGGGCTCGAGAATATATAACACTTGACGAGGCCCACCAAGTCAGGAGATTCATCATTACCTTACATCACACCTACACATATTGCCCAACTTGCTTTATTCATCGAATACCTAGTCTCTCAGGTTTATACCTACCACGCCTTCTTTCATGAAATATAAATATAGGTGCTACCAAATGTTGTGAGGATTGCTTAGTCAAATGATGTCAATTCAATGTAACTGCCACCACTCTGTACCACTCGGCGAGCCCTTTCTATCCATCTATCAAAACAGGCTCTATAGTCATTTGGCTAGAGCCTGGCTAACTGCAATTGCCAGGCGTCCACGACCGCCTCCACTGTGCTGAACTCCTTGCCCCTCAGCCGCTGTTTGATATTCCTGAACAGCCAGGAGTCGCAGGGGGCCAGATCAGGACTGTAGGGAGGGGCTGGCAGAAGTTTGAGCATAGGGTCGGAAATGTAGGCCTGAGTAGCTGCAGCACAATGCGGTGGTGCATTATTATGGTGAAGCCGCAGGGGGTGACGGTCCAGACTTCCACGTGCCTTCACCCAGGCCTGGACCATGGGCTTCAACCCATACTCTACATAGAGCTCGGGGGAGACCTTGACACCTGGGGGCATGACGCTCAGGTGTAACAAGCCACGCCTGGTGAAATAAATGGTCAGCATCACCTTGGGTGGGGTACGACCTTGGCGGGTCTCAGTTGGGACAGGGCCACGTTTAGGACACCACTTCCGGCGATTGGAGCCAGCAGGGGGGTCATAAAGGTACACCCAAGTCTCATCACCTGTGACGATGGAGTCCAGCAGGTAGTCACTGGCCCCATCAAATTTCTCCAGGAACACAGGGGGTAAACCGTAACCGCTAATGGCACTGGTCATCGGTGAGGTTGTGGAGGTCCCTGCGCAGGACATTGTGCATGGTACTAGGGGAAGTGTGGCAGGCATGGGCCAGCTGCTCAGCAGTAAGTCGAGGGTCTTCCCCCAGCCATCTCAGGATCACGTCCCTATGATATGCACCAATGTCATCTGATGGGCGGTCAGAACAAGGATCATTTGCAAATGAATAGTGACCTGTGCAAAAGCGAGCCAGCCACCTGTAGATGGTGGAGTGGCTAGGGCCAGCTGAGCCCAGCTTGGATGTCAAAACGTTAAAAATATCATCTGCCTTGCAGCCCTCCAGATAATAATATAAATGAGGATCCACACATCACGCCTGGTTAACTTGGGTGGAGTGGAGGAGGGGGTTTGAAAAATAGGCATGATGGACGGTTAAAAAAGCAAGCTGTGAAGGCAAAAATGATTCAATCCTGGAGTGGTTTATACCAATTGACTCAGCATCATTGACTCTCTTAAGTTTCATCTGAAGCACTGCGATCTGAGACCTCCCGCTTAAAATCCTCACAACATTTGGTAGCACCTGTATATATATTCTGAGTAAGGGTGGGTAGCCTTGGCCGATATATCCCGTGATAAAGGTAACTCGGCCAATGTCCAACAAAGATTGGATCGTCTGGTGGCCCAGCAAGGTGTTTTTTCTCTAGAACTAGATTTATACTGCCATGGCCGACTGACTTCTTGGCTAACTAGACATTAGAAGCTAAAACGGATTCAGGTGTAATAGGTCACCATCATAGTTACGATGGATTGGGCGTGGTCCCACTGCCCCCTCGGATACAGTGGATTACGTAGCAAGAAGATTAGGGAGGGGGCGGGCCAAGGATGGGGCGTTTAGGGTAAGCAAGCCCTGGTGATGATAATAATGTCGAGTCAGCTCTTAGGGGAAGTAGGGGAATGTCGAAGACCACCAACGGCCTCTTAATAAGACAGGGTACTGATTGGGGTACCGGACCCTCCCGCGGGTACCTCGCCCCTTACTAGACTCTTAGTGGGGACAAGCTCTGCTTTTGAATTTCCCCCTCCCCTCATTTTCCTTCTTCTGCACTGCTGAATTCTTAGTGGAGTGGCACATGACATTTAGGGCCAATTGCACACCTATATTATCAATATTAGATAAGACTGTCCACGTTAGAAAAATAAATGTAGTGAATTAGCCATCGTAGCTCCCACCGCCCTAATATACCATTGTAAAATGACGGGTTGAAATATATTTTAGCGACCCGATAAAGAATTGCGAATGTCAGAATATACCAATGACACCATATTAGTTCATTGGCATTAAACCGAGACGGGCTTGTGTAAATTTAACGTGGTTATGTGCGGGGGGAGGTTTATGGAATATACGGGTGCAGACGTCGATCGCGCTTACCTGATACACGCGCCATACGAGGGTGGAATTGAAATCCCCAATATGGACGGACCCGTATGTTGATAGCATGGCTAGCCAACATCTTGGATAGGCAGCGTTTCTCCTTCCGGTGGAAATGCAGGGGTCGGACAGAGTACACATAGTCTGAGTGTGGAAGCGGCGGCACAGGTAACATGCGTTGCACCACATAAAGGTTTCATCATCTACGTTCCATCGTGGTAAAAGAAACTGGTGCTGGCTAGGTTGCCGTTCAGTAACGTAAAGGGCGATGGGCCCAGGGGGGTGGCTTGCCACGTTCAGCGGCCCTGGGGCAGTTTCTGCACGGTGAACGGTAAGCGTTCTTGGGGAATCTCACCTGGTTAATTGGCCTGTATTATACCGGCCGCTGGGTATTCCCAGTTCCTGGTCATTTTCCACCGAGTCGCCATAGACGTATGTATACTATGGTTAGCCAATGGGCGGCAAAATATATATTATGAAGTAGTATTGTGAAGTTGAGTGGCCAAATATCCAACTGGCCTCATATGATGTAAGGCCCAATACGTAATGTTGTTTTCCCTATGTTTATATCCCCACATTGTTTTCGTAGTGGTGGCGAACCATCGTGGCCGGGAATATACTATGGACATGCCTAACTTCCCCATAAGAGTACAATGGTATAGTACATGGGCGAGTAATAATTTGCTAATATTGTGACAGATCCACCGATGACCGGTCAGCCCTGGCAATTGATAGCCGCTATGATGTCCGATTAAGTTGGGAGCTCATTACGTAGCCCCGTGACGGTTATACACGACGACAGTTTCTGGGTGATTAAAGGTTAGGGTATTAGTACATAGCTATTTAATCGACCACACTGAGGAAGAACCGCCGGCATCTCAAAATGTAATTTCGTAGCATGGAATGGCCTGGTAGACGGCATCAATCGCTCTTTGAATGGGCGTTTAGGACTCCTAATTCCCTGAGAGGATATATTCCAAACGAAGTAAACTGGAAATCAAAAGAAAGACCTTTCCTCTACGTTAATCTACCCTTTCACCTACGTAACGTATGCGACGTAGCAAGGGCCATGTGCATTTATTCTAATTACGTCTAAATTATTAAATAATGGCCCATCAAGCTTCAAAAGAGTGTAACTCGTCGTTCGGAAGAATGAGTGTTTGACAGCATATGGAAAGGCTGGCAGCTAGCAGGCGGTCACGAAGAGTGGCGCTTGGGAAGTGACACCACCGGGGCTTTGTTAGGGCCGGACAAGTCACTCCACAATCGCGACTCAGGGTCCGACTCACTGATAGGAGGTCCGGTTCTCTGGCGCCGCTTATTATCTTTCAGCTCATAGGATGTGATATCCCTCATAATTCGCTCCTTCTTGTTAAGGAGCGATACACGAAGCGCCCGGCACATCCAGCCATGAGCTAATCGAAACATTTGTTGCTCCGCATGATGGTCACGTACTTCGAAGACCATAGCCGTCAGTTTAGAGATCGTGGCGTCGACCCTTTCGTGGATACGTTTTAGCTCGTCAGGGAATATTAACGTTTTGGAGCTGTCCATCTTGATTGTCATCAAATGGAACTTTGCACCGCTTAGTAACGGTTCCACGATGCTATACAGATAGTCGAAGTTCATCCTGGTACCGATCCATCTCTTGATGTTTACGAAATTGGCTTCGGCCGCAGTCATGAAACCAGGCCGAGCCATGGCTACCATGGCCTGATTGAAGGGACTAGCCTTGTTCAAACCTTTATCCGCAAAGTAGTAGGGCAGGATCTTAGTCACAAGCGCCGTAACAGTATTGGGGCTGGTGTGCCTCCACCAATCCATCTCGGCCTCCGACGCTTCGTGAACTTCCCGATGGGCAGCGTGCAGTCGTTCGTACAGCTGGGTATAGACGTCGTCAAGCATGCTGATCCGGGCCAAACCCGATGTCGAGGCATGGAGGGCTGAATTGACCGCAGCCACCAGTTGGTTAGCTTCCGCCTTTACTAACGGAACATGGGCCTCATTCGAGCTGCACAGATCCAGTAGCCGAAACTTATCAGGCTGCCTTCCCGAGCCAGTGGCGCCCACATCCTTTCGGGAGCGGATGTTCTGCTTTGCCAACCGGACCCGAGGAGCGTTCGCCGCGCTGTGATCGGTCCTGCTAGGCGGGGGCGGCATGCCAGTAGTGCGCGGTTCGTAAACGGCGATCCCTTTCTGCCGGTTCAGTGGTGGCGGCACGTTGTTGCGGTAGTCCTGGCCAAAGCGCGTAATCTGCGGTGCTTTGGGCTGATGGCGACTGCCGCGCTGGTTGTCATGCGAACTCTCCGGCAGCGCCGGTTGCTGGTCCTCGCCTTGGCGGTTGTGGGCCACTAGGGCCTGTACAGGCTTGGGCGGGTTCGGCATGTCGCGCTGTTCGGCCAGGGTGGGGAATTGCTTGGTATCAGTCCCGATGGCTAGACCAGAGGTCAACAGGGACTCAGAAACCTTCGGAATCGGATCCCAGGTCTTGGGTTTCTTGGGAGCGAACGGGTTAAGGTGAGACCCCGTGGTGGTCATACCACCAGCCTTTGTAGACACCTGTGGGTTAGTAAGGCTGCGAAGCTCATTACCATCCTGGCTGTCGTCACTGTCTTCGTCCATCATGTCCGCCCAATTCCTGCCAGTCGACCGAAAGTAGCGCATCGATTCAGTCCCATCGCCAGCCTGACCAAAGTTCTTGAACGGGTGGTCCTCGTCTCCCGTAACATCCTCCCAGTCTTCCGGAATTTCAGACTCAGGGGTGGAATTGGCACTGATCGGCAAGTTGAGAGTTTGGTCAGAAGGGAGTGCCAATGCAGGCGGTATGGGCGCCACAGTTTTGGCGTCGCTCGTGGTCTCTTTCGCAGTATTACCTATGACGCCGCTGTCGCTGGCGTCGACATCGCTGTGGAGATCAATCAGCCAATGGTCGGGGTAGCTCGATTGGCGACTCGGACTCGTAGACACGGCGCGGCTAACTATCGCTGAGCTGGCCTCCGGGGTATCAGGTAAAAGCTGAAGGTAAGGCAGCTGAGAGTAGGAATCGTCGTCATTGCCGGGGAAACTTGCCGGTGAGAAAGCACTGGGGGAAGTTGCGAGAAGTTCAACAAAGTTGGGCGACTCTCTAGACTGAAAGTCATCGGTAGCGTGGGTGGACTGCAAGACAGCAAGGGCGAGAACCATCACCGTAAGGCGGGCAAAGGGTAGCTGGAAACCCATGGTTGAGGATCGAGGTTGGTACGCTGGACAGCGATTGCGAGTGACAGTGTGATAGAAAGGAGTGTGGGGCCTTAGGACTTTTGCTGAAGGACCACAGATTAGTAGTTAATAAAAGAACAGTGGCAAAGCTAAGATACCAATGAGAGGGAGTCCAAAGAATGGTGCAGTTCGATTATAATTTATATTTCACTATCCAACCCCGCTGGAAATGAGTGGTGAGTGATACAACGGGTTGGGTTCAATCATGTCTACGATAAGCGGGTAGCGCCGAGAAGCTTAGCCCCTGTATTACAGTACACCCCTACCAACGGCATATTGGGGTGATATTGCTGGCCTTTTGAGGAAAGTTTAACGAAAAGCATCTGTATAACCACCAAGGTAGTGTGGATTGAGAAGAAAACTGGCCGATCATGTACGCCCCCTCGCCCCATAGCCAAGAATAACCGAACCCCGTCCCTTCTTTGCTGCTATCATTTCTATGTAAACCCAATGGCCCAAGGTGGTGTATCACGTTATTGTATCCTACGTCGGGGTGATGAAAAAAAACAAGGAGAGGGCTTGCTAACGGTCCGTTGTCTAACGGTGGTCGAGCAACACAGAGTGCGGTGTACAAGTAACAACCGCTATCCTATGGCACCAATCGGTGTCATTGGACATCCTAAAGTCTCATCAGTTGCGTCGTCGCCTTCACCCTCCCAAAAGAAACATTAAAATACCAATTCGGTTACGTAATGGTATAGTAGATGGGCGATGCCAATTGGATAGGAGTACCGACTTAACCTCGATCTTGCTGTCGCTACACACGTTAAAACTTTAAAGTTCGGCCACTGAAATCAATTTTACATATTCATGTAATAGTAATAGGTGAAGACGACTGCTGCAGAAGTTCGCCAGATCTTCGTTTGGCGTTATAACCTGGCCTCTGGCACTAACCATCTAGTCACTATAGAATAATAAAAGGGACCTTCTACTACGACAGCCGGCCTGACAGAGAGGGGCAGAATTGAATGCGGAATTCTCCTGTAGGTAAAGTTGGCTCCCGGTGGCAACCGCAACCTAGAGGTAATTACAAGTGGATGTCGCCTTGGGCGCACTCTCATTGTCCTGAGGGTATGACAACCGCCGACGACATATGGCGCCTATTGGGGGTTGACCGATGTGTGATACATAACACCACAAAGACTAGGAAGATGTACTATAGTATGGGAAAACAAAAAGGTCATTAGCCGCCGCTGCATATGTTATATTCTTCATCTTTTCTCGCTTGGGCTCGTTGTTATTATTTCATGACGCTACTAATCCTGGACTGGCCTCCGCCTTCTCAAGCCTGTTTAGGGAACAGAAGCGGCCCAGTGGTACATGACAACGGCCACAGTCGCACAATTGGGAATCGAGAGAGGGTGCACTGGATCCCTTATTGAAGTGATCCCTTTTCTGCCCACGAAATCGTTGACTACTACCCCTCCCTATACATTCCCTTTTCGGTTGCACTTGGTGGGACCGGCTGGCCGATTTCCTGCCGCGGGAGCCTCCACTATACCTTCTCATTCTCAGCCGAACATCTTCATAGATATAGCACATTTTCCCTTTAACGTGCGCTGAAAAATAAGGAAGGTGGCCTTCCTCCTTCTCGCCCCTCGACTCGCACATAATGCCGATGGTCCACCCAAGCGCGGTAGTTTGATCGATTGCCCCAGGAACCCTACACTGCGTGGTTCATGTATTTTATAGTCTCAAATACTTAACCGGGTCCCAGGACAAATGTATATTCTACATGATTTAGGTCCAGCGTTTCGGTTTAAATACATGGAGACTGGCTGCTTAAGAAATAGGAATGCATGACCCATACAGATAGTGGTGAAAACTCAACCTATTTTAACGAATTGTAGAAAGATGATCTAGCGAGCCGAACGCAAGCTATTAATAACCGTAACGTTGCGAGTGTAGGGCTTGGCTGGCTTTCAGAAATTCCGAATGGCCGCCTGGGGCGCAGCACCGACCCCGGATAGAATGGGTTGGCTTTAATTTTTTAAAAAAGTGTATAGATCATATCGCACCGGAACCAGCCCCGTCTGCGGCAAGAAATGTCGACTCGAATAGGGAATCCAGTATACCGTGAACCGCCATGGTAACATGGTTGCGCTCGGCTTTTTGAGCGCGACGTCTAAGCTTGGTATACATCACGTTTGCCGCTTTGCTCGTCTCTACTACCAAGCCTGGCCCGTTAAAATCTACCCCCGACTGGACGATTCGTACGAGTTGGCGTTCCAGCGACCTGAAAACAGGATAGAGTATGTCGTAGGTAATGTCATAGGTCATGCGCATAGCCCAAGCCTTATACAAATCCTGCCACCTGGCGCTATACTCCTTGACGAAATTACTCTGAGATAGCGCTTGGGCAGCTAGGGCATAGTGACCATGGCTGTCGAATCCGTGGTTGCCAGCCATCGTAGGCATCTGCATGATTTGCACATGGTAAATGGTTTTTGGGGAGACGGATTCTAGCCATTCGATCTCGGCGCGCCCGGCAATCACGGCTTGGTGATACCTGGCAGTGAGCTGGCCCAATAAACCTCGACAAAACCGGTCGATGAGGTCCAACTGACCCTTTAGGTTGCTCTCGTTTTGCAGTTGATCCTGGGAAAGTCCTAGGCGACGAGTAAATTGTTCCCAAATATCGCTACGGTATTTCTCCAGGCTCCGTCGCAATTCTGCGAGGTAAGGTGGTGGCTTGCTCCTTGCAGACGACGGTCCCCTCTGGTTAGTTATAACGGCGTAGTTATCTGCTGAAGTTGATTTATCATACGAATCCGGATCATCACCTTTGGTTAAAAAAGTCGTCGCGTCATCGTCGCTGGTATTGACGTCTCCGCTAGTGCTATTCGGAATGTAAGAGGTCTCTTCAGTTTTTGCGGCTGAAGGTAGATCGGGAGCATCGTTGACCGCGGAATTGGGCAATGGGTCATAGCAGGCAATCAGATCGCCGGCGGGGCACCCCACGTGGGGAACAGTGCGCGGGGGTGAAGACCGGTGGGGATCGACAGACCTTGCCACTCGTGGTACCTGTGACAGGAAAGGTTCGATAGGTAGTAGTGGGAGCCATTTCGGCTCCTGACTTGACAAGTCCCCGTTTCCGCTCGCTCTCACGACCTGGGACAGGGCGAGGGCGGCTATAGTAATCGCGACCACGGCTCTACGAGGGATAAAGGGAGCCATGAGCATGGTATAGATCGAGTAGAAATGCCCGAGTTGCGGGTGGGTTATTGAATAGAATCGTTAATCCCCAAGGCCGGATGAGAGAGGGGGGAGGTTCAGGTCGAGGAGGCGTGGGTATGGGCAGCCAGTATAAATGAAGGTACCGACCCCTGATCGATAAAAGCCCAGGAAGGGAGGGGATACTACTAAATTTATATATACAGCCACGAGTCCTAACTTGCCGAAAGGGGACTCGGGTATAGCCTACAGTCAAAGGTCGACCGTAATTACTGGCACCAAGTCCCAAGTATAAGATGCGACGCAATGAGTAGAAGAAACCTACTCTTGTCTCTAGCTATAATACTAGTGCATCTTCCCTTTTCTCCACATGACTATCGACCCACGCTTGAAGCCAACGAGATACCCGACTCATAGCCCCCTTCCCCTTCACTACTCAGGTGCCCATTGCCACAGGGGATGTACTCATTGCCGTTACCATCGGTGGTTCAGACCGTAGCTATCGACTTGAGGTTTGTGCGACTTCCCTGCTGAAGTGTGGCGCGACCTTCGTACGACTTTTTGGCCGCTTTCTGCACCGCCCACTAATGGCCGATGAGGGAGAGAGTAAGGGAAGGGGAGTGACGAAAGCGTGAAGTCGTAATTTAGAGCGGATATCGGCTTCCCAGCCTCAACCGCCATTATGCAGTCGAAAACACAAGGTGATGGGTTTAAAAGGATAGTATCCAGACAACAGGGTCCGATTGGCCGTTATATTTTGTTTCGAAACACAATATTCGCCATCACTTCATCTGTCAGCGATTAAGTGGCTAAGGCCACGTCGAAGGTGCCGAAGTGATACCGCCCAAGATCCATCGACTGTGAAGAGTGACATCCAGCAGAGGTGTCACACGGCTTCCGCTGTAAGGCTAAACCTAGTGGTAGCACAAGGACTGGTCAGGTGTAGTCGAAAACGGAAGGGATGGGGAAGGGAGCGTAGCGGCGTATACGATGAGGCCTACCATTAGGGTACACCAGCGCCTCCGTTGTGAAATAATCGGTGAAACTATTTTTTTTAGAGGAAGCGTTGGTGGCCAATATCCATCCATATTGAACTGCTCAATCGGAATTTGTGCGGACCAGGCATGCCTCCGGTTTTTAGCCGGTCGCCCAGATCCTGTATCGACGGGCCAGATATTGGCTTAGTCCAAAAAATACAGCGTTTTTTTTTCCTGTTATCCTGAGGGTGAAAGGCACGCAGGGATCAACGGAAATCAAAATACATAAACAACTCGGAAGTAGCTCCTAACTAAGAGTAATATGTAATGATATGCCGTAGCGTTGGCTGCTCTATAGCGACTCTGGCCTAGGTTTGAATGGAATCCCTTTATTGAAATCATCGGTCGGCCAAAATTCGGGGCACTGACTACCATTAAAAAATAACCGGAAGGTGGTTGTAATTATCTGTTGTAATGCCTCTGATGGTAGGTAGCGAACGTGGGAGTCGTAGTGGATGTCACTGAAGGCATATAGGGAAGTACAGAGAAATTAACAGTGGGTACGATGAAGCGTAAGGCGCAGAGTCGGTCGAAACCATAGGGGCAAGCGAAGGTGGCGGGGTGCGAAGAATAAGAGGGCGCGAGCTGGAAACGAAGTGCTACGAGTGCCGGACGGCACATAGCGTAAGAAGAGCAAACAGAGACCGAATCGTAGAGGAGGGTTGGGGTCCAGAAAGATATGGTGGCTGGCCAGCTGTTCCGTAATAAGTGCGAATGATTAGCGTGTAGTCTCCAGCAGCTGCATGGCAGATCCTGCAACTTTCGGCGGACGGTGGCGCGGAAATTCCTGCGGCCCTAAACACTCGCCGTGTAGCTGTTGGGGACCCCTATTTGTGGGTCACTACAACAGTTAAATATGCTGGATTTTTTTAATTAACAAAGTGGATACATAGTGATAAATTGCAACCTATAGCTACGATAGTGAATAGCTCAAAATCACGGCACTAGTTAGGAAATGATCCCCATGGTCAAGAGTCGAAGAGAACTTCACCAATAGTTTATCCTGGGTCTGAAAATGGCTTCTGTCGAGTGTAAGTGGGTGACTTAATCGCCCAGTAACGATCTTCTCAGCTTTCTTTTTGGCATGCATTAAGAAGCTCCATATATTTTATTGGTAGGCTAGAATGAAGTTGACATACCTTGCGATTGACTACTGTAGAAATTGGGAAGCCAATTAATGTAGGATATGACTGAGTTCAATTTTAACGTTAAAAGTGGGGGATATTATGGAAAGGAGGAAGATGATAATTTATTTAATGCCGCATAAAACGCTAAGGCTCTCATAGTATAAGGCGACGGCCATTGTACGTCCCGCTTGAATAAAAAACTCCGGTGGAGAAAATGTAGAACTAATTGGCCGTGGGGGGTAGTGTCCCCTGGGTGGGGCAGTGTTAAGGTGTGTAACAGGAATTCCCGGCCACTGTAGCGTGTCCAGACGCGGCGGAGGGCCACCTTTAGGATATCGCGATGACAGCGGGAGGGGGCACGGTTGGGGTCGGTGGGGAATGCTATGTGGGCGGTGACCTCCAGGGAGGGGGAGCCAGAGGGATTCAGGGATATAATGGAAAGTGATAAAGGAATGACATCAAACATAGGGCTGTGATATATGGAAAACGGGCCTGACATAATGACCCATAGGTATGCAACGGTAGGTGCAGGGTGTGAGTAAAAGGTTTAAAATCTAGAGCATGAAAAAGCTATTCAGTAATCTGTGGATCACCAGGTGACGATACAGTGTCCGGGTATGGCTTGTAGTTGCCATGGCAGGGCTGGGGGGGGTCGTTGCGGTCACCTTAGGTGTCCTAGCGGTGAGAATTCTTGATTGGGCGTTGGGCACCGGCTTGGTATCTACCTTGGCCCCGGTGCTCGCCGTCGGGGTGGCCGTCCGGCTGCACTCGCGACTGTGGCTCTGGAAGCCGGGAATTCGTGCTAGCGACCGAAGTTTCAACGAGAGCCACACGTAAGTCGTCGAATATACTGTGCGTCACCATCGTGTCGTAGGCATGGCGGGCACGTTTCACCTTAAATTCGATCAGATGGGAAACCGATCGAGAAAGGTTGGCCAGTTCTAGACCTAGTACCGGTCCGTCCAGCTTCAGTGATTGCAGAGCGAGGTATTCAAAGTAGGTGTTGTGGATATCAAGGAGCCGGATAAAGGTCTCGTACTGGAGAGTGTACGCCTCGCGCGTGCGCCAGGTCGCCATCAAACTAGCATCCACTTTCGAGTAAGCATAGAGGAATTGAGGTCCACTCAAACTCTGCACAGTCGAGGCCCAATCGTCAGCAGGGGATCGGCGGTTCGAACGGGACATTGTTGGCAGGACGAGACGCTGAATAAGCTTAACTGCCTCAGGGGCGATCTGGCTAAGCCACAACAATTCCTTTCGACCGGCATCTAAGGCAGACGTGTACTCGGCCTCAAGACTATCTAGAAGTACCTGAAAGACTTGCTCAGCAGCGACAATCTTGTGTGTGATGCTATCGGAGCCCGTCATCAAAACTTTCAGCGCCTTAATCTGGCCGTCGAGGAAAACATTGCATGTTGTGCGATAAGTGTCGAACGACCGCGAATTAGCCGCGTCTCTCTGTTCTTTCGGCTTGGGGGACGTGGTATGGGGTTCGTTATCCGGCGAACTGCTAACCTTCGGCGCGGCCTCTGGCTCAGTGGAGCCCTCAGACACATCGGTAGACGCCTTGGCGGTTTTGAAACTACCTTTGGTCATGCCGAGAATCGTGGTCGGTTCTACTTCGTCGTCATCGTAAAGAACTATTTCAACGCTGTCGTCGTCGTCTTCTTCCGTAAATTCAGTAGGTGGCAGCTTCGAACTTCCTTCGGTAGCGCCGGCCGAGAATGCAGAGGTCCTCGGCACCACCATGCTACCAGATTCCTGAGCAGACTTGGCGCGGTACTCGGTGGCCTGCGCATTTAAACGGGAAAGTGGGGCTTTAGTTGAGGTAATCGATCGCCTCTGAGTGCCGGCGGCCTGCGCATAGGACTTCCGGGCCGAAGGTGCTGCTGGAAGATGAGAGTTCGAAGCACCAAGGACAGGAAAGTTGCTGTTGAATTGACTGGATAGCAGTGGGGTGTTTGAAGAGGACTGTCCGTTCCCGGCGATATTGGCCCACGTCGAATTGAGCTCTTTGACACCGGGGTTCTGGTTTGCTGCAGGTTGACCAGCGGTGGATTGCTTCTTGGTCGATGGAGGGCCAGTAAGCCAGGCATTTGGCTCAGCAGCGGCATTTGTAGGAGTAACCTGTTCGTCATTGCCACCATCGTCCACCATATCGGCCCAGTTTTCACCCGCCGATTGATAGAAGCGCATTTCGTCGGCCTTTTGGAGAATTCTGGCTAAATCGTAGCTCGACAGGATATTTTCTTGGGCCTTCGCCGACTCACTAGATTCATCATCAGCGCTGCTATAGCCGGCTTCCCAACTGTCCGCGGTAGAAACGCTATCATCGTTGTCCTCGGCAACTAAGGCGTCGGCGTTCAGATTACGGGCAGCCATCCGGTTGAACTCCAGAGAGGTGTCACCATCAGACGAGCCTGCCGATCCTTGGGAGAGCCAAGGCGATTCCGAGTCGGCTGGGCTATTAAGCGGCGAGGTAGTGTCGACGACGTTGTCCCTAGGATGTTCGAAAGCGAGCGGAAGGGTGGAGGAGGTAATTGTCACCGATGAACCTGGATTCTGGGTGAATACGGATATTCCCGGGCCGAGCTGGGAACCAGTACCACTTGCGCGGGAGACTTGAATCAGAGCGAGGGTCGCCAGGGTGATGGCGACGACGATCAGGCGAGGCGGGGGTCGATTGGACACCATGGTGGAGATCGGGATGTGACGAGAGAAAAATTGGAGGTAGAACAGGTAATGAAATATAGAACAAGGAATAAAGTGAAAGTAGATCAACGTGGATGAATATCTATCGATTCTATGCGGGGACTGCGGTGGGTGTCAAACAAATGGCACAGAAATAGGCAGCTGAAATACAATGTACCAAGACTATCCTATTCAATAGGGAAGGGAGGTCAAGTCGGCCCTTTTATGTAGCTTGCGTCACGACCGTTCGCCACCGGGCAAGGAATATTGTACTGCTGATGAGTGCGGTGATTATGAGAACTGATGCAAGCGTCCAGTTAGCCGTAGGGCCGGAGCACACTTTCACTGGCCCTGCCGTATTATACCTGGTTTTCTCCCTACTCCTACAGTTGGTATCCCTTGTGCTACCTAGGCCGGGAAGCGCACTCATCTCCTTTTCCCGTCACTAAACTCCCGTGAGGGCTTCCAGTTAGATAGGTTGGGACCGAAGTTGTCCTACACGTCTCACCCACCACTTACCTCGCCTTCATTTAGGCACAAGAGGGCGACCGTGGTTGACCTTGTGTGACTTCCCAGCCAACCCCTACCGTACCACACGTACGACTGGCTGGGAACCAGCTGCCACCTCAGGGTCTTCATAATGCCGATCCTTAGCGCCATGTATCAGGCGATCCCTAACTATTGTAACTTTTCATTACAGACGGTAGGCCTGGTCTGCCACTGGTGGATTAACACTAGTCGACTAAACAAAGCTTATCTAATTTAGCAGTCATCTCATTATAAAATGAAATAACTCTCGGTGTACAATTGATTATTTATCTCCCGCACCCTGCATAGCTGGCTGACACATCAAACCCAACCTCCCCTTCGACATCTCAGTTGTTGCCACGGAGGGTTCGCAGCCTAACGGGTGGCGAGAGCGAAAGCGACACATCTGGTGAAATCAGGATAGATGGGGGACTGACTGCTCTATCACCGTCATCATCCTCTGCTATGGTCCTCTCCGTGTGACAACCAGGTCGATCAGCCACACTAGTTGACCGTGGCGGAAGCCAATATGTAACGCTTAACTGGCTGCTTGGTCTCCCTGCGTTACGAAAGAGAGGAGGCTAGCAGTGTATGGGTGGAGTGAAAGCGCAGACATTACCGGTCTGTACCACGGCCATGCTCGTCCACTCACATTGCGCAATACTGACGCGGCGGATAGGGATACAGTGCAGTTCGGCGAATTACAAAGCAGTTGGGTACGGTTAAGTCTCAACTCTGCATAAGGTGAACTGCGGAGAACATGTCAACGGAGTAGTACGAGTATAGAGACTGTTGCTTACGTCCAATATCAATCGGTAACTGCTTTCTCAGAGACCTCATTGTAGGTTGTATGGCGTACCATACGCCCTGGTGTGCTGGCCTGATCTATTCAACGGCCATTATAGCTCGGACATCCTCTATAGCCAACCTTCGCTTACCACTACTGCGTGGGCCCACGGCGATACTAATACCGAATAGTGTCAATATGGACTAAAGAAGCTATGCAATGGCCAATTTTCGCTACGAAAGAACCACGTTGATTCCTTCATGTGATGATGAGTGATGATGGACCAAGTTGATGCCTTGTAAACCGGTCGTTGGGGAAGTATGCAATGTCAATTCATTCTGCCAGCCCGGTTGAATGCCAGCAGTAAAAGAAGCAGGTCTAAAGCTACACAGGGGCTGTGGCGTATCGTGAACGGCACGGATCCAAACTGATCATCCCAATCCATCTGCGCGGCAGTATTGGACATCCGAAACTGGCATGGTGGGCCTGGTCTGTCATCGTGAAACCAGATTGAGAATACGGTGACAGTATACAGAGTACAAAAACCAGCCACTACCAAGGTGCTCCGCAAGGCTCCGCCCGAACGTGTGTAGGATTCGTCAGATCGTGAGGGGAACTGTCGTGTTCTCATTAGGGCGGTAGGTAAGAATAAGGGAGGCACAACTAACGTTGGCCTCCCGGACCAACCGCAGTGACAGGATGCGGATAGGAAGGGATGGACAG
Source organism: Tieghemiomyces parasiticus (assembly GCA_027575765.1). Classification (NCBI taxonomy): domain Eukaryota; kingdom Fungi; phylum Kickxellomycota; class Dimargaritomycetes; order Dimargaritales; family Dimargaritaceae; genus Tieghemiomyces; species Tieghemiomyces parasiticus. Next base: position 93 of record JANBPT010000310.1, on the reverse strand, counting down.
TGCTGGTTTGACAATAATACAGGTGCCTCCAATTATTTTGAGAATTTTAAGCGGGAGGTCTCAGATCACAGTGTTTCAGATGAAACCTAAGAG
>JANBPT010000031.1:0-104732 GCA_027575765.1 Tieghemiomyces parasiticus | reverse complement strand
TCACTGGAAGCGCTAGTGCGGGGTGAACTGGATGGTGAATGGTTCGGCTACTGAGCAATTGGTATTCACACTCCCAGTTGGCCACGTCGCCTTTGCAGTTGTCCCTGGATCGGTGGTGGCGCTAGGCAGGGAAGCATGCGAAGGGAAAGAAGACCCAGGAGGATGCCCCGCTATAGTTGTCGTCATTATGCACGCCTTCCGACGGATGCCCTAGACAGCGGCCTCTGGGTCATTAGAGCGGTGCAGCCCGTGAATAAAATTATCAGTGAGCGAAGACGATCGGCCATTAATCGGAAGACCTTGTCAAGCGGCTTACGGCTGTGAGGCAGCCTAGAGATGCTGTCAATCAGTCCCGTCGTTCCAATAAAAAAAATTCACTTAACTGACCTGGCCTGACGACCAAGGATGCCACACCTGTTTTCATGCTACCTGCTCCTGCCGGCTTCAGTTTGCACATACCAAATTCTACTTCTTCACAACATTGCCGATCCCACTCGACTAGTGGGTAGACCCTTCCACACTGTTGCGTTGGCCCACTGTGGCCTCCCGTCCCCTTGCTCCTCCAACAGTCGCCTAATATAGCTCACTACGGACTATAGGGCCCACTCACCATGTGTTGAAAGAAGCACATCACTCCGACGGACTCTCACAACCACACGGCTATATAGTTCCGACGACTTGTACAAGGTATATTAGTCCTCCAACTGCAGTACAAATCGTCGCTGCTTGCCTGTTCCCAATGTACAACTCAGGGGCACCGGCGAACCCATCAGTTGGCTACAGGGACGGTGTATTCTGTCCTCCAAACTCGTTGACCTGGCAGCTGGAGTATACCTGGACTAGTCCAAGGATATACAGGACATTACATGGCTATGGTTTTCCAGGCCCCAGTCGTAATGGTTTGTCACTCAACTTGGCTGAGTCGAAGGGCGCCGCCCATTGTATCGCATGCGGCGTGTTTGGACAGGGACCCTTCCGGGTGGACGACTATTGTTTATCTCTCCTCGGGCGTGCGGGCATGTGAAAGGGACTTGAATAACATTACCTAGGTCATTTCTTCCTCTATCAAAATTCCTATGGCCAGATGCGCAGGGCTAGGCGGGTGACGGATATTCTGTACCTTCATTCATTTGCAAAAGCTGGACATATTCACCCCCTTGATAACCCTCCGATATGCCCAATTTATGCCAGCCAATTGACTTACTGTGATGAGTTGTGTAGCCTCAGGGCGGAGTGCAGAGAAAGTGAAGCAACCAAGGAGGTTCGTGGATAAATAGAGCACCGTCTAAGCGGCTTAATTCCTAGCATCCTTAAAGGAATAAACACTTGGCCCAATCTGGTCGCCTTATATGCAGAAAGAAAGGTCTGGAGGGATGCCGTTGGGTATACTGTTATTCGCAAACGAGTTTGGGCCATGCGATGATGGATAGCACGCCACCAGTGTGTAGTATTTGCGGTGAGTGTCTCGTGAATTTGCGTTTCAATGGAGCCAAATGTTGCGTTTAACAAGCCGAGCCATTTGCATTAATGAACATACGGCAAAGTGAGAATGTTAGCAGAACGGCAAAAGACCGAGTTTATTAGTACATTGTCTCACAGCAGATAGCAGTTATTCCATCCATTTCTTAGATGAGGCTCTCTGCCCAGCCAACCCACCTTTAGGGCGCCTCCCCTCCATTACATCACATGGAGAGTGGCCCGAGTTGCTATACTTTTGTCACACCTTAGCCCTGCGATAACAGGGCCGGAAAGTGCTTTATGGACCTGGTGGGGAACAGACTGTTTGTGCTTGGCACTTCACCCATGGCTTCTGGTCAGCAGTAGTAGTGGTCTTGCGCTCTGCAGCCTTGGCAGGTGCCAGACCACCACCACCACCATCATCCTGGGACTTTACACACCGGAACCACTCCGGAATCTCACCATTGGCCCGGAGATTCAAGAGGATCGTGGTATAGTAAACACACGGGGGTTGAGAATACAATATAAAAGTAAAGGGTTATATAGAAGTCTGTCGTTTATTGAGGCGGCCGGTGGACAGATACTTTATATCCATTCCGGCCTTGACTTCCAACCATTATTGTGAAGTGGAAGCAGTGATGAATACATCATAGGAAAAGCAGCAGGGAAAAACACAGCATGAAGGAGACGAGAGGACACCGAAGTATAGTATTCTAAGAAAGACTCATCGTAGGGTAATGCCTCAAACGGTGCAGGCGACTTCGATGGATTCAACTTATCGTGATCGTTCCGAATCTAGTTAAGAGGTCGCTGTTAAGACTGCAATCATAAGTCGGCGATTATTCCGACCTTAATGTCCATCAATGGTGGTGAATAATAGCGTCGATCAGTTTTCAGCCCAGCCATCAAGGGCATTGACCTAGGCTGGTATGGCAAGTAGCGTCTATCTGGCACTGTCGGTGCAGCTCGAGGATTTGGTGACATCAACGGCAACAGGCACAACGCAGAATCCACTAGTTCTGGCGCAAAATGTGACGATGCATACTAGTTGGCCACAGCCCATGCCAACAACGCGCCACCCAAGACGCACAGTTGGCGAGTAGGCACCACACAATTCCTCTCAGCAGGCGCACAAAAATCTGCTGCTATACTAACACCTCTGCACAATACAGCAATTGGGGATTCAGCCCGGACCGCCGCCAAGGGTAGAATTTTGTCAGTTTGAAGCCGACTTTGGATTAGAAAGTAGGGAATATTTGTGCCATCCAGCACGGGGCAGTGAACCTTCCACCAACCTAACAGCTGCCGGTAGTATGCCATTGGGTGGGCGGGTCTGAAATGTGTCATTTGATAAATGTCGGCGATATTGGACTGGCGGGCGGGTAAGCTTGGGGGGTCTCTGATTACATTATCACTTGCGTTGTCTGCATTTGGCCGCCTGTTATTGACTATCTGTAGCCATAGGCAGTTTAGTATCCATAGCATAGCGGAGGGAATCGCAAAGCCATGGTGACCCGGTACGTCTGTCAAGCACCTCACGGTGAAAACACACGGGTCGCAGTCGGCGTGCCGGAGCAGCTGGTAGGTTAGTTGGTCGTAGGTTTTGGGTGAGTACCTCCATCCTCCAGCGCTTCTACTGAGCCAGGCAATTATTATTATTATTTCCCTCAGATGGGATCGGGCCGGCGGAGCATAGCATTGGGTGCCATGAAATAGTTGGAATTGGTGACGTGTGGAATGAAGTGACGCGAAGGGCCAGTGCGGCGTGACCGATGGGTGAAGGGCAGGCCCAGATGGAGGAGGTAAAACACGAACTAGATAATCATATTGCACTCCAAAGTACAAGTATCCCATTTTATAGGCAGGAGTATATCCGGAAATGGTCCGTCTAATGTTTGCGGCTAAACGAACTTTCTTATGGCCTTCCTATGCCGTGGCAGTACGGTAGGCTTTGGAAACACACCGTCCTAGCGCCAATCCCTTTTTGGACCATGTGTCAATTCTATTGTATGGTAGCATAAATTGCAGTAAGTAATGTCTTCACCTTTTTTTACTATTCCTTGGTACATAATGCGGCATTAGTGGCTTGGGTCAGAGAAATCATAGTTCGTACCCAGCAAGCAGTTAAAAAGCAAAAAATAGATTCTTCAGCTCCGTCGGCGGCGGGCTTAACGACTCCGAGCGCGAAGGAAAAGTGACCATGAAGTGTGACCATCCCTAGTTAAAGGTGATCGGTTGGTTCATTTCGCACCTCAGGGGCCATATCAGCCCGTGATATTGAATAACGGGGGTGCAACGGGAGGAAGCCATAGACTAGCCACCTTACATAAAGAACATGACAGCACTCTCCTTGTGTCAACTGATCTTTCTTTATTGACACCACCGGCTCCACCTCCGCCATCCCGATCAGGACTCCGCACCACCACATTTCCTAAAACTGCGATTTTCTTCAGCCAGCGTATGACCATGAGCAGGACGAGTGACCATGGAAATGTTCCTTTGAAAGACCCCAGCTCGCTGACACACAATTTGGACGGGCCTGTCAATTAGGACTGTGGCCCATGCTCTGGGCATTGATTCACCTAAACCTACCATCCGAAGACCCTTTTCGATATCCCCTCCAAAAAAACAATAAGACTGATCATCAGCAACCTGTCGTTTTCAAGACTTATCCGACCCTAGGCTAATTTGGCGCGTTTATTGTCGAGCCAGAGTGATGACCACTTCTAAAAAAAACGCCATTTGAAACATTTTTTTACCACGGGCCGAATCATAAGAAATGTAGCTGCACGGGGTCAAGAAAAGGTTAAGCGGGAAGGGTGTAAATGGCATCGCTAAAGCGCCAGGCGATCCGAATTGTCCCGCCCAGATCAGAGAGTGACGGACACGCTGGCTGGCCGGCCGTACCTTCTCTTTTCTTTCTTAGCCCTCCCCGCCTCCTTCCTCATCCATTTACAGGGCGGAGGCACCAGTGATAATTTCCACCAGTTCGTTGGTGATGACGGCCTGGCGACCACGGTTGTAAATCATGGTAAGCTTGTCGATTATGTCGCCGGCGTTCTTGGTGGCGTTCTCCATAGCGGTACGCTTGGCAGCCATCTCGGAGGCGTGGCCCTCGACGATAGCCCAGTGGATGGCGTTGGCCATCAGGAACTCCTGGAGGTTATCGAGCACATCATCCTCCACCTCGTAGGCGGCGAACTGGCCGGCAGAGGTAAGGGCGCCCTCAGCGTAGATCGGGAGGGTGGTGGCCTCGTACGAGATGACCGAGTTGAAACGGTTGTAGATGACGTTGATCTTGCCGAACCCGCCGTCCACTCCGCCCCGGATCTCGTCGGCGATCGCGCACGACTCGGCGTACTGCGGAACGCTCTTTCCCACCTGGCTGAAGGTCAGACTGATCTGGTCGCGCAGCGAACGCTGCAGCTGGGCCTTGGCCTTGTCACCAATGATCACCAGGCCAGCTTCGGGTTTATCCGCGAGCGCACGGCGCGTTGCCTTCGACACGCTGCTGTGGATACCACCGCACAGACCACTGTCCGACGACACCGTCAGGTACATCGTCTTACCCTCCACCTCGGGCGCCACCTCCGCGTGGTCCACGAAGGCCTGCGAGGTCTGACCCCACTGCCGGGCCTGGACCATGCTCTTCTGGGCACGCGCCATCTTGGTGGAGGAAATCATCTTCATAGACTTGGTGATCTTGGAGATGTTAGAGATAGACTTGAGACGCATCTGGACTGTAACCGGGCGATACGTAGGTCGGGGAGAGCGTCAGTGTAGGGAATCGAACAGGCGCCGTTAGTAAGAAAACATAATTAGCGGTCAGGAGATATTGGCCTACTGTATTATCCGGCGATTAGGTAGCCACGCCCAGCTTGTACTCGCCTCAGTAGCTTACCTTCTCTCAGAGTAGCCATGTTGCGGGTCTGCTGGCTGTTTGCATGGACAAAGGGACGAGCGTAAAGTGTGGTAGATTGGGTTGGATTAGACATCGCGCTCGACAGCCAAACCGCTACGGAATCTAGCAAGCAGATAGATACTAGAAAACCATCTTATCTCTTCACGTTCCGGTGTCTCCAACGAGCCTGGCACCACTTACGCGAAGTTGGCCGAGGCCGCGGTGTTGGCGGCGGCCAGCACACGGCCGGTAACGAAGAGGGTCGACATGCTGTGGACGGGGGGTGAAGGATTAAAGGATAAGCAGAGGTGGAAGCGGAATTAGCATGCGAGTTCAAGATTTGTTTAACGGGCCCACTAAAACGCTTGCAACCGCGGCAGAGCGGCTGTGGGTGGTCGGGTGTCTCCCTTTTGTTCCACTAGGGAAGGAGCCAAAGTAGAGTTGGAGCCGATGGCGCCAGGCCGGGACTGCCTTGTGTCTTCATCCTTCAGAGCCTCGCCAACGGCTGAATGGGGTCCCTAGCGGCTGCCCTGATTACGTTGAATCTAAAACGGGAGCCTCGGCTGGATGACGGTATAATCGGACCCGGGAGGCATGGGGACGGGGAGAGAGACCCGGAATCCACGGCTCAATCTTCCACTTACTTGAAGGGATCGATCAGAAAGGAAGCGTTAAGAAATAAGGGATTGGAGCACAGGCGCAAATCGAATTACGCAGGTAAGGTGGAATGCTAGTGACAAGGGGCGAGCAAAGGTCGGTGCCAATCTGGTAGTGCCAGAAAGCGTGGCTGGGGCCAGTGGTAGCTTGTTCTAAGCAGCGTGGAGGGGAATCCCTGGGGAGTGGGGGTGGGTGGCGGGTCGTGGTGAATCTGCTAGTGGGCCGGCGGGTTGGCCGGTAGGGTGCGTACGCCGCCCCGGGCCATACGGCGAGATCCGCACGGCCAGTTGCGGGCCGTTCGGCTAGTAGATCCCACCGTCAGCCACTGCCCGTCGTTCAACCTTGGCCCAACCTTCATCCCCTCAAGACGCACCCCAGCGATGGTTAACAGGCTCCTGCCGGGGAGGTTGCTAAACCTTGCGCCTCCCAAAGCCCAAGGGTGCGTACAACCTTGGAGGCCTGAAAGAGTCACACCCCCCTGTTGCGGTTGGGGTGGCGAGAGAAACTGGGCCCTCTCACCGGCTCGTTCACGGGCTCTTCCTCGTAATACTCGCGTCCCACTGGCGGGGCTGACCGCTTTCTCCCATGTATAGGACTCCCCTTTTGCCCCCCCCCCAACTTTGGCGGCCCAACTGGGTGAGACCCATCAGGTCATCCCGGTGTACACCAACGGTCACGTGATAGGGGCTGACTGGCATGTCGGGCTACTCCAATACCCTGACATGGCTGACGGTGTTGCCGCTCAGGACCCCGGCCCGCTGGCTGACAACCGAAATGACACGCGGACCGCAGATGCCCTCCAACGTATTCTGCTGACGCAGACCCCGGGTCGGCAGCGGCTACCCAAGAGATTCCCTGGAGGATCACCCGGTATCCCTTTGCTGCGGCAGCGTGCTCTTTAGTTTTCTTAAGAGACCCGAGCCATATCAACCGTTGGCCACTGACCTCCGCTGCGGAGCCAGGACCTGAGCTGGATTACTGATATATAGCGACGTCTACCTGGCGTCTCTAACGCCGACTTAATTGTCACCCTCCTTTGTACACTCTCAGCTACAGACGCCCCGCCTCCTTCCTGTCAGACCTGAGCAGCCTTGAACCCGGGAGAATAACCTGGCCTGGCTGTTACTGCACTGCCAGTCCTTTTTTTTCCATCTTGCAGTTATCTCTCCCCAAGGTGCAGTTGTACAGCTCTACCGAATGCCCCATACCGGGGTCGCTTCTTGCCTATCCGCACCATAGACAGTGGCCATTCTCAGACACCTGCGACCGCCGCGCTCAGTAGAGCTCATCTCGATACTACCCACGCAATGAGTACCATCAAGTTCGCTTCGCTGCTGATCCGCACGATCGCTAAGCCGAGTAAGTAGAATGAGCGTGACCTACCCGTCAGACCTATGTCTACGGTGAGGTGCTAGGCCCCCGCAAGGGAGCTCGGTTGCGCAAGCCCTCCTTTTTTTCGCTCGACGCAATTGGCTACCGTTAACCACCCCTCACGGCCTCAATGCCATGCACCGTGCTGTAGTCGCCAACTCGATCAAGACCCAGGCGAAAAACCACCCCAATTTCCGCAAAATATGTATTGGCATGGCCCAGGTACGTTGAAACGACTCGACACAGCCTACTCAAGGGGGTTCTCTACTCAACAGCCCCTGGCTCTTGACCCGAATTGGTTGTCTGTATTTTAAACTGACCACTGCCCGTTTCTTCACATAACCATCTCCACTTCGCTATGACCCAGTCTGGTCACCGCATTGAGATGAACCTCAAAATGCGCTTCTTTGGCTACCGCAAGGAGCACATCCGGCCGCTCAATGACACCAAGGCCATCGAGATGGGCGCCAATTTCCTCAGTGAGGCCATCATCTTTTCAGTCGCTGGTGGCGTGATCCTGTTTGAGAACCAGCGGTCGCGCAACGCTGCACGGGACCGTAAGACCTTGGTGGACGAAAGTCTGGCTCGCCTAGAGACGGACAATGAGGCGCTACAGGGGGCGCTAACACACCACACGGCACTGAACACGCGGCTCGAGTCGGAGGTGGCCGACCTGCGCCAGGATATGACCCTAATCCGTGAGGTGTTGGACCGCCATTTGTCACACGAGATTGAAAACCTGCATCATGATATTGCCCAGCGGGTGCCGCGTTCTCGTTCAGAACCCTCTCCGCCAGTCGAATGATATGTCTACTATGCTGGCCGAATTACTGATTACTCTTCTTCTTTTTTTGACAATTTACCTACGTCTGACCCAGACATGCCAGACAGCGGATCGCTCACTTTGTATACCTATTTAACGAATTCTATAAAAAAATGACAATATACCGGAACTGGATTGATTACACCGGTATATTCAAGGGCTTGCCACTTTGAGAACTCTGGCTGTTAAGTAGGAAACGGCGTAATGGTAGGGGTCTTTCCACCACCACCACCACCAGAACGACGAAACAAGACAGTCGGGAAAGCACCTAGGTAAGGTGTCGAGCTTACCATTATCCGAAGGATAAAGCTTCGAATAAAGGTGCCGGTCTATTCAGATTTCACGCAGGAATAACGTTGAGGGAGAGCGGGAAGAGGAGTAAAGCGGAGCTAAGCCAGCGAGAGCTGGCCTGTGTAGGGTACGTGTGGGACGATAACCGATCAGTATCATTAAAGTACAAGTCGGGATAGTCTATGTTTATCTTTGATTGCAGGAAGCTCAAGAGCCCGACTCCAACAATACAGTGATCAACGATTACGGGGGGGGGGTGGTAAGGGCAATCGAATGGTATTGGTTACAGATAATAGGAAATAGTGTGCCACCTTTGGACCATTTCCTTGTAAGCTGGAATGCAGCTACGGCGAAGTAGGCGCCAGCACATAGCCCGCCCTTCATCCCATTGCCGTTGGGTCGTCTATACCTCCCAATGACCACGGAGCTGGCCTCCTCGATTGGCCCACTTCGTAGCACCCTGTCTGTCCCTCTATCCATTGTCCTACGGAAGAAAAAGAGGAGTCTAATGAAGCCCGAATGTGGAAGTTCGTTTAAGAAGGACCTCAGGGTAGGGCGCACACTAATCGGCTCGGCCAGGCGTCCCTCACCGCGCTCGGTGTCACCAGGTTCGTCTACCATATCCAGGTTTCTTTGATACGAGGGGCGTCATGGGGGTAGGGAAGAAACGGCGTCGAATTCGAGTGGTCTGTCGCCACATTGCTCGCGCTCACTTACATATAAACCAGTGCCCCTCGGTCGCATTACTCTCCAAAATGCCTTTAACCCTGTACCCCTTTTTTTTCTACTGGTAAGGGTCCTGCTCCCTTGTTTATCACCTGTGCCAGCTTTCTGTTTTTTTTTGTTGTCTTTTTTCGTTATAATTTTCCTTCGACCTGGCCAGTATCCTTATCTCACACACGGACCTCCCCTGCCAATCGATTAATCGCTTCTATATCTTCTCCGCGGTCCCTGCGTATCGTTACAAGGCCATCCAGCGCCCGCCAGTCCGCTTCCACCCCTCCCTTGTAGTCGCCTGGTTAATATATCACCCAGCTGAAATGCCGTCGTACCGCGTCACATGCTTACTGATCCTTGCCAGCTCGTATCTTCTGACGAGCGGAGCACGGCCCGCGGCGGAGGCTATGCATAATGTGTTTGACAGCAAGACAGCCCGAACTTTGGTTAACAACTATCCCCACTTTGGTGTTCTAAACTCGGGCCGTTTCGATCCCAATCTCAATACCCTGAACGAGCCCATGACTTCCAGTCGACGTACTCGCACTGCCATGGGACGATGGAAGGAATCGGGGTCTCCCTCTGGTGTGAATGCATGGAATAGCAGGGTACTCCCGCCTTCATTGCAAAGGAACCCGGTCGCACCTACGGACGAGAAGCTCATGCCCAGCACATGGGCAGCGCCTATAACCCCCGGTAGCCCCTCACAGCCCCCATCCTTAGACAACCAAAGTACGGTTCAGCCATCGTCAGACAACTCTGAAGATACGACGGTTATAACAATTAATCAACCATTGTTGACGGAGGCAGTTCGGCGGACACTAAGCTATATCGGCTTTATAGTCGACCACTTCAAAGCTCAACAACACACTCTCCAGCCGTTTAGACCCAGTATGATCTTAGGGCCAGCACAGGCCGCGCAGATTGTCAATGGACTCTCCGCGTCATGTTTGGCCAGTGATGACGGACCCTTGCCGGATGATGGGGAGCAGGACAACGGCCTCATTGTCATCGTGTATTACGATACCAGTGAGCGAAAAGTCCGTTGGTACACTCCGTACCGACGGATAGAGGATGGCGGTTGGGAAATGGACTGTCGGTCGATCTCCACAACGTTGGACGCTTACCCAGAATCCCAGGTCGAGTTAGTGAAAACCGACCTTCCCGTGTCAACTCTGATACAGGGAATGTACGAATACACTGAGAGCACAAATTAGGTAGCCAGCCGCCTTGTAAATGGCTATTTCCCTCGCGGGGAATGTTTCAAGCTGGCAGTACTGTTGAATTGACTCGCTTCCCTATGTTTACCGAACCCCTAACATCATTATGTATTTGATAATGATCGTTCGAATTTATACAGATCCTTATAAATATTCGACCAAGACCTCATAGTGATTACGCTACCTTCCCCGGCCCCATAAATCGTGGATATTCTCCTCTCCCCCTGCATTCGAAATGCATGTTCAACCAACCCCGTTTATCACGTTCAGGCACCGGCTGTCCCGACTTACCGCCCCCCTCCTTTGATATGACTTTTCCAAGCCCCTGTAATGCCTGCTAGATCTAGCAAGTTACTCACCTCTCAATTCGGTACCCCGCTGGCTATTGTATCTGCTGACACTCGATCGGTATTCGTGGGGTTGGCCCTGGCCTCGGTGGTTCGCAGCAGGCTGGACCGAGCCCTTCCCGTATTTCCAGCATTATGACCAGGGCCAAATTGTTCAGACCTACAGCGTGAAACCCGTCGAAAGTCGAGCGCAACACAATCAGTAAAACTATAGCGATCAAAATGGTAGAGTTATGAAACTGGGAAATACCGGACCTAAAAACCATCGTTTATTCTAGGCCACAAGGGGAATTATATATAGATCGCGTCACCATTATCGATTGACTCATCCCAAGCATGTGGCGGAAGTACCCGCTCACCGTTGGGGATGGTCGAACTGGTAGGCATTAAAGTAATCGGCACAGCGAAGACTAAGGACAGTCCATGCTGGTGGAAGGGAGGTGGCCCTCTCGCCATCAAAGCATCGAGAGTAGCCGGACCGATGGAACCCATAAAACAGGAAAGCGGGGGATTGAGGCTGGCATGCAACACCGGTGATATTGCGTCTCCCACCGTAAAGGGGGCCTGCCCCATTTATCCGCACAATGGTCGCCAGGGAGCGGCACTCCCGCGCATGGAAGCGACTACCTTACTGCGGATCTCAGTGTGTAGCTTCGCACTGGCTGTAGACCCCTAGGAAGCAATTTATGATGCTCCGCCCGCAGGTCTCCCTACCAAGCAATGTCGGGCTCATTACTCGGTACATCACCCACTTCCTCGGATCTGACTCCGTTCCTGTAGTGGTTCTACTTCGGTTTCACTTGCTTCCCTCGGCCTGCCAGGTTACCAGCTCTTCGACCTCTATCCCAATCCCACCACCGTTTCCCTTCCGCCCTCCCCTGATTCCTCGCCCACTCTAGGCCACTCTCCCATTTCTTTTATATACCTGCCTTGCCTGCAACAACACACATTGCCAATCACCCCAGCCTTCTTGTCTCCTTTCCTTGCATTTGTGTCGGCCCTGTTACCTTCAGACCCCGAATTCCGACTACGTAAAGGTCTCTCTCCCCCTTACATATCCGCTACTGCGTGGCCTCGCCGGCTCTATCGTCCCTCGCCTATTGGACCTTGGTTTGCTCTCTCTGTGACTTCCGCGGCCGCCCACCGTTGTTTGATGCCCCACGCCGTTGGCCCGTTGCCTATTATTCCTACACAACGCCCCTTTTAACCGCGCCCAACCTCTGTCGCTCTTTGCTCTCGCTCTCCGTTAGGCAATCTTTGCGCCGACTCTTACCGCATTAGACCTACCGCATCACCTTCACTGGTAGTAATCGCCAAGACTCTACCTTTCCTAGTATATATATCCCGCCATCGTCATGCTTAGCCACGCCGCACCCGGGGAGCCCGTTGTCCTTAATTTTGCCCTCTTCCAGTGGACCACGGACTCGGCCCTGTGGTTGGCCCTCGGCTGTCTGATAGTGGCTGGTTTCTGCACCATCGAGCGCTTCGGCACCCGTCTGCTGGGCACTTTGGCTAAACGGTAAGTACGTGTTCGCAACGTCAAGCACTTTGCTCTATCCATTAGCTCGGCACTATGGTACGGCCCAAGGCAGGCTTGAGACACCCTTCAGACCTGCCTTTCTCAATGCACAAACGACAATGCCACTTCTTACTCCTCCGCTCCAACTCACCATTATGTAACCCTACCGCTGCGCCTGACCCCCCGCCTGCCTTCAGATCCGGCAACCCCTATGCCACGGCCGGCCTCAAAACGCTGGTCTACGCTGGGGTTACCGCCATACGCTACATGCTCATGCTGGCCGTCATGAGCCGTAATATCGCCGTCTTTGTCACCGTCGTGGTCAGCTTGGCTGTTGGTCAGTTCGCCACCGAGGTGCGGCGAATCCAGGCTGAGGGCAGTCTATCGTCGGTGGCCTCCGAGTATAGCCCCGACAGCTCACCCCTGATGAAGCGCTCCGCTTCTCCTGACCATATGGAGTGTGGGATGTAGTTCATCTCACCTACCGCTGTCAGACTAGACCTCCCGCCCGCACTTTTCCTTGCTTCTCGTCTAGTCCTAAGTGACTGGTCTCTTTATTGCTGCCTTGGACCCAAGTGTCCGTGGCCTGGCGTCATCTGTGTAATTCTATATCATTTTGCTTTATAACAATTTGGCTCGCACAACCTATAAATTGGACATATACTCGGACGGACGATGATGGTGGGGTAGGCGAGTGGTACCTGGGCCTACTGCATGCCCGTGGGACTTGAGGGGAGAGGCCTTTGGGATCAACAGTGGGGGGGGGGGGCTTCAGACTATGTAGATACCGGCCGCCCCCATACCTGACGGGTATTCCCGAGACCGGTTTCTTCATTGCTAAGACCGCCTTCAGTCTCTGTTTCCTGTCAGCCTGCAGTGCCCATTTCGCCGCCATTGTTGTCTTGCTACCTGCCATCTCTAGTACTTACCACAAAGCTGTCCCGAACAGCATCCATCACGCTCCTCCCGCCGAATAACCAGCCTCAGACCAACTCCACTACCTGCGTCTCATGTGTGTCGCATTCTTCCTGGCCAGCCGCGATGGGCCGTTCAAATTGTAAGTTTGGGAGAGGATTTGACAAATGCAAATACGGCAACGTAGAGTCTGCCGCCTTGAGGCCCTACCCACGTTGGACGAACGAGCCCTCTAACTGTGCCGCCCTACCTTTATCCTCGTCCGTTCCCTCTTCAGCGTTATGGCGTCAAATCGTGACGAGTATCTCGACCGCAGCACACGGCGGGCGGACTGGTGGGAGGTCCCCCACACACACGTGTTAGCCCCGCGGGATCTCGGGGCCGAGGCGCACGGTACGTGGCTGGGTATTAATCGGTCGGGCCACGTCGCCAACCTGACCAATTCCCACATCGAGGTGAGCGAACGGCCGGGTACCACGAGCCGGGGTGTCCTTGTGAGAGATTTCCTGCTGGACCGCGACAACGCGGGCCCTCTGGCCTACCTCAACGAGACTGTGGCTCCGAGCCTGGAGGATTATAACGGGTTCAGCCTAGTGGTGGGCGATGTGGTCGAGCCGGCCCTCTACACCCTCACCAACCGCGGCCCCCAGCGCGGCGAGATTGTGCCTCTCCCTCTCGACCAGATCGTCGGGCTGTCTAACGGGGACTTGGTCAATACTGCCGATTGGCCACGAATCCAGCGGGGGACTCTCATCCTGAACGAGATTCTCCACCTTTATACCACCGGTGACTCACCAACGACCACCCATACCACACCAACAATTGGATCCGAGGCCGACCGGGAGGCTGACGACGCTCGTCAAGAAGCCCTCGTGGACCAGCTCTTCGCGATGCTACGCGACACTTCCCCGTTCACGCGGACGTTCCCGCCTATGTCGATCGCCGAGGCTCGTAAACCCATTTGCCTGCCCGTCATTAACCGCAATGACCGGCTCTACGGGACCACGGTCAGTACGGTTGTGCTGGTCGACCAGCAGAACCGCGTGCTATACCACGAGCGTGACCTTGTGACAAGCGACGGCCAGCCCGTGGCACATCCGGGCCGGCGCTTCGAGTTTATCCTAGATCTGGAGGAGGCCAGCCCATAATAATTTTGAACCGCCGTTTATACCATCTGTACCAATACACTTTTGTTTACTTATGTATCTCTAGATGGCAGCCACCAGGCCAAGAAGTCGTTTAAGGTTTGCTAGCCAAGCCAATTTTAGCCCCGCATCTGTTGGACTGCTGCATGGGCCATATGGGCAGCGGCCAGAAATGTCACGTGCTTATAATCTAGGGCTGGTGGTCATTATGGTGGGGCATCTGGATGGACACACCCCTAAGACTAGGCGGATGGGAAATCCTCAACTGGGGCGGGTAAATGAGCCGATGAAGAAAGGCAGGTAGCTGAGTGTATGCTTTGGGCCTTACCGTATTATTTTTTTTTGCCTTATTCTGGCTTGCGCGTTGTAGGTTAGTCGACTCCTGTGCTACGCCATCTCACCCACCAGCTTTGGAACCCAAGCGAACAGGGAGTCGCTTGGGTCTCAATCCCAAAGAGGCTATTGGGCTCTGTGGATTAAAAAAATATGTCTAACACCATCGAAGCGTTCCTGCCTAAAAAAAAAGAAATATCATCGACCCTAGGGACCATCGGTAGGAAGGTGCCATGTTCTTTTGCCAATGGCCCTTAGGTCATTCGTATTTATTCTCTAGCCGCCTTATCTAACCTCATTCGAACTATTCGTTAATGCGTTACGTTTCTACCCATAGCATAACCCAATAGGCGTTCCTACTCGACTGCCACACATATCCTCAACCTCATTTTCTGCCCCCCTTCCCTTGTGCATACAGCCTCCGGCCGGGTACTAGCCCTCAATCGCATACACCCTCCGGTACGATACACAAGGGAGCAGCCTATTAACGACGCCATTGACTCGTTTACGCCTCACCATCCTGCCACTGGCTTCTACTTCCTTTCTGCTGCGCGACCTACCGCCTGCATTCTCGGAACTCGTCGATGGCCTGCCCTTAGTAAACCATGACCTACTCTTCCCCCGTGCCTGCCCCACTGGCCGCACCGCCGCCGTCATCGCCGGGCCTGGAGTCCCTGTTCGGGGATTCCGCACAACGCCCCGAGTCGAGCGAAGCTCTCGGGCTGGCAACCCAAGCCCTGGCGCTCAACGCCCAGTATCAGGCCGCGGTGCACCAGCGTCTAGAGAAGATCCACCTCGCCCGCCGACGCAATGCCTACCTCAAACAGCACCTCGATTACCTCTTCAGCCCACGCTACACCGCCCTGCACCGGGCCGGACCCCTCGCTGTACTCCAACACAGCCCCAGCGACGCTGCGCTTGGGGTCGAAGGGATCACGGTAGGCGCCGATAAAACGGCGTCCCCGTCCATGCCTCCCACACCGACCACAGCCGTCGCCTCACCCACTATGCCGGCCTCGCCGGCCTCTGTCACCGTCCCGTCCGTATCTATCCCGCTCGGCACAGTCCCTAAGTTCGCGCCGCTGACCGACCTAATATCGCCAGCCCCCACCCCGATTAACGGCACTCCGCGCCCTACGCCTGGTAAGGCCGGCCGGCCGCCCAAGGTCGAAAGCTTTTACACCCCCGGCCTGTTTGACCCCTACTTTGTAGACATGGCCGGTTGCGTGCCGCCGAAAAACCAGGATACTCAGCTCAAGGAGCGCCAGCCACCCATAACTAACCTGTCATTCCGGTGGAACGACCGGGAACGTCAGGCCTTGGTGTGTGGCGTGCGGGCCCAGAATCGCCGCATCACCGCCGAGCGACTCAAAACTTCGTAAGTAACTCGCAGCTCACTGTGGTTGGTCGTACTGTGGCGCTAAGAATTAGTGATCCATTCCGCAGTGCATGTTCGCTGCGGCAGTGGCATGTTTTGCAGCTAATCCCGAGCAAGGCACACTAACACGTACCTTTTATTTTACCTGCCTTCCCATCCGTTTCCCATGTCGTAACCCCCCCCTTTCCCGCCCCATCACTGTAGTGACCACCCAGAAGCCGCGCTTTGCCGGATAGACCAGATCCCAGACGCCGAGTTTGAAAAGAACCTCGAGGGCCTGAACTGGCACACCATCTCCAAGGAGTTCGTTAGGACGCGGCGACCTATCGAGTGCGCTATCCAGTGGTCGACACACGACCACCCGCTTATCAAAAAAACGGACTGGACGACCCCCGAGACGGACCGGCTAATGACCACCGTGGAGGAATGCGGGGCACGGAATTGGCCCAGCATCGCCGAGCGATTGGACACGAACCGGACGGCGGCGCAGTGCTTCATCAAGTATCAGGAGACACTCCAGCGGCGGATGCAGAAGCGCCGGTGGACGGCCGAGGAGGATGCTCTCCTGCGACGCGCGGTGCAGATATGCGGCGAAAAGAATTGGCAACAGATTGCTTACATCATGGTGACCCGTAACGGACAGCAGTGCCTCCACCGGTGGACTAAAAGCGTTAACCCCATCATCCGGCGGGGCCGCTGGACGCAGGAGGAGGATGAGGCCCTGCGTACCGCCGTAGACATTTACGGCGAATGCAACTGGTATCAGGTTCAGCGCTACGTACTGTCTCGGACCGATGTGCAGTGCCGCGAGCGCTACTGCAATGTGCTGCACCCACGCGTGAACCAAGGGCCTTGGACTCGCCGTGAAGATGACAACCTAGTTCGGCTAATCCAAACGCACGGGGCCGGCAAGTGGTCCCAGATTGCTCAGCTTATGCCCCTACGAACCGATAATCTGTGCTGGCGCCGCTGGAAACTGCTGATACGCAAACGCATCGTGGACCCGTCCGCCGTTTTGGACCCAGCCAACAAGGGTGTCCCTGTGGTATACAACTACCCGGCTTCCATGCCGGCGCCACCCGAGCCAGCCACGGCCGACGACGGAACAGCTACCGAAGATGACCCCGCCACGACCACAGTCGAGCCGAGCCCTGCTGTCGTCGCCACTCCGAGCACCACAGCCGTTCCCGTACCACCGCTGTTCCGCGCAGGCCCCACCTTGGGTGTCAGCCCCTCCCATGCGCGGCCGGCGAACACTCCGAAGGCCCCCAAACGCGCTCGCAGGACGCAGACCGTAGGTAAAGCCGGTCCACCCGTCGCGGCCGGTATGCCATCACCCATGTCAGAGACCGAGGTGGCCGCTAATGCTCCGCCAGTTGGCCCCGTCGGGGAGGGTGTTATGACTGTACCGTCCAGTCTATTACCCGGACCCGAGGCACCCGTCGTTTCCGCGGCGGACACTGTCGAGCCTGGGCAGTTTACTGCTCCCGTGATCACCGCGCCCACCCCTTGCTCAAACATGCAGCCCCCCGGACCCGCGCCAGCCTTGGTCGACCGTGCGATTCACGACGACGGGACCGTGCTACTCACCCTTCCTGATGTTGCTGGTGCCGCTACGTCAGAGCTATCGCCGGGCGAGACCCATTCGACCCCTGTTGCCCCTCCAACCCAGCCAACGCGGAAGCGCG
This sequence comes from Tieghemiomyces parasiticus, assembly GCA_027575765.1. Taxonomy (NCBI): domain Eukaryota; kingdom Fungi; phylum Kickxellomycota; class Dimargaritomycetes; order Dimargaritales; family Dimargaritaceae; genus Tieghemiomyces; species Tieghemiomyces parasiticus. The sequence continues at coordinate 86,969 of JANBPT010000031.1, read as the reverse complement.
GGCGTCCCCGCAAGAATGCGCAATCCGCACTGGGAGCCCAGGCGCATACCTCGAAAACCCCTCCAAAAGAGGGGTCCCCCACCGCGGCTCGTGTGTCATCGGTCGCTTCTTTGTCCCAGCCGCCGCGGAAGCGTGGGCGCCCCCGAAAGCACCCGCTGCCTATACCGGCGGCCGTAGCGTCGTCCCCAAAGGAAACTCCAAGAGAAATGGCATTCACTGCGAAGCAAGCGGGTGACCCCGCGCCGGTGATGCTCAGACCTACAGTTGGGGAAGCGACCACGACTCTTCCGCCGCCACCGACTGCCGTGGTGGCTTTCAGCGATACTGCGTTAGATTCACTCGGACCTACCATCGGCGAACCGACACCGACAACCTTCATCAGATCTCCACTCAGGCTGGCAGCTGCGCCTAGCCAATCTCCCCATTCCCTTGGGGTGGAGGCACCTTCTACGTCGGAAGTGGAGGGCGATTCCGTGATCACCCCGAATTCAGCAGTTGAAGTTTCGTTACCGGATATCCAGACGCCTATATCGCCGCAGACGTCACCTATCAATCGGGCCCATGAATACAAAGAGCCGCCTTCCGCCCTTGCAGGCAAACCTGCGATTGCCCCACCGGAGGCTGAAGCTGCGGATACAGTCGCTCTAGGACAGTCAACTGAGACACCTATACAGCCACCCAAACCGCCCGTGAAGCGTGGCCGTCCGCGTAAGCAGCCTCCGCCCGAACCGGTCTCGGAGTCAGTGGTTGGCCCGCAACTGGAATCACCGGGACCTACGACCGGTGCTGTATCGGTCGAGATCATTTTACCGCTACATGATACTCCCGTGACGCGAAGCCGCTTGCGTCAACAACCCCGGCCTGACTCAGCAGTGGACGCCTCGCCCGCTGCCCCCGAATTTTTAAAGACCCTGGAACCCACCACCGTCACCGCGCCGTTGACCGATTCTGTATCTCCAGTCCTCGAAACGCCGACTGGGCGCGGCCAGTCGCTCAACCCAGCCGTCGTCCCCACTACCCCACCTGCCCCAATTTCGGAGGTCCCGTGCGCGTCTGAGCCGAGGCTGAACCCGCCAATCACCCCCACCCGCCAAAGCAGCCGTCTTCGGGCCAAGCGTTGTGGCAGTACCCTGTCTCCTGTGCCCCCGGGCACCACTACGGTGAAGCGTCGCCGGACTAACGCTAAGGATACCCACTAAAGACCCCCCCCCGCAGTAATACGGCATTCGACGTACTTCGCGTTTCCTCGGGTACCCTTATCCCTTCTCACCGTCGTCCGTATCGGTAGTTCTGACCCGTCAATAAAATGTATTTTTAGTAGAGGCTTGCGATATTTCCTTATTAGATTTTTACTGGAATGGACGCAACTTGGCCCGGATTACCATCTCTAATCGCGATACCCACCACATCTTCATTCACTATGAGGGAGACCTTCCGGCTAGAGTATCCTGCCTCCGCCGAGTAGTTCCTCACCGGCGGGTTATACTAGTAACCATTGGATCGCTCTATAAGCAAACAAAATGTGGTCTGTAATGAGCGCTTCCGTAGCTACCAAAAACAACAACGGCAGCGTCGAGGACATAGATAAGGGGAGAATAGGCTTAATCGTGAGGCTACGAGGGAGATGGCGGGGGCGACAGTTTAAATATGCTGCCCACAGAGCAATCAGACAGATGAGGGGGGAGGGTGGTACAGCGCAGGGGGGGGGGTAGTTTTAACGCTGAGGGTTCTCCTCAGCGGACACAAACGAGTCGACGGACCGGCCGGATTCATTGGACGCACGGGCAGCGGCGGTGGCTGCGACGGCGCGGGCGGGGTCGACAGGCGAGGCGGCCCCAGTACGCTCAGGGCTGCTGTGCTGGGACCCGGCGGCGCTCCCGCGTTCGTCCTCGGAATCGTCTGACATGGACAGCTTACGCAACCTGTTGACCAACTTGAGCTTGTTGACGGCGCGCTGGAAGGTCTTGCGGGCGCGCGATTGTTCAATCACGTCAGGCAACAGATCGTTATCCAGGGCCGTGGTGCCCTCCAGCCAGGGGTGACGGAGCGCCTGGTGGACGGTGAGACGCTGGGTCGGGTCCGGGTGGAGGCAGGCCCGAATGAATTCCTTGGCGCCGTCCGATACCCCCCACCAGTACCGCTTGTCAAAAACTACCTCGTGACGTTCCATGACGGCCAACATCTCCTGCGCGTTCTCGCAAAAGTAATAGGGCGAGTATCCGCACAGGATGGTGAAGGTGATGATGCCCAGGCTCCACACATCCACGGGTTTACCATACTTCCGCCTCCGGCAAATCTCCGGGGCGACGTAGCCGTAGCTGCCGCATACGGTGCTAAGCACATCGTTCTCATCAGTCATGACCCGGGCGATACCGAAATCGGCAATCACTAGGGGGGAATCTGGGGACTCGTCGCGGTAGAGTAGGTTCTCGGGTTTGAGGTCCCGGTGGACGACGTGGTGATCGTGTAGGAATGCGACGGCCTCGAACACGGTGCGCATAACCCGGACGGCATCCTTCTCGGAGAAACGGCCCTGCTGGCTGATACGCTCAAAGAGCTCGCCGCCCGTGGCCAACGAGAATACGAGGTAGTACCGGTCTCGGCTCTCAAAGTAGTCATACAGCTGCACAATGTTAGGGTGCTTAAGGCCACGCATCACGTTGATTTCCTTATTGACCATTGTAGGATCGCCGTTAAGCAGGCTTTTGCGAATAACCTTCACGGCCACCTGGACGCCATCCTTGATACGCTTGGCCTGGTAGACCTCGCCAAAGGTTCCGCTGCCTGCAGGCGTGGAAAGGATAAGGGAGGGGGCGTTGGTCTCGAACTAAGCGTTAGAGGTATACGTGCTTTTGCTAATCACACCCACAGAAAGCCTTACCACTGTCTAGGACCGGCAGCTGTTTCCACCTGTGGTCCTCTAATGCGCGGATAACGTGCCCGCCATCCGGTCGACTAGTGAGTGGGGGGGTCACTGGCCGGTGTTCAACATGGGCATCACTTACCGAGCACCCGGCCGAAGGTGTAACCCTTCTTCTTGACGTAGGTCGGCGGCTGGTCTCTGTTGCTATTGAGATGGAGGTGATCCAGGATACCCATGGTGACGGTATTGGCTAGGGGAGGTGGGATAGAGTAGTAATTGAAGGGGAGCTATAAATACCAGCAGCGAGGTTTAGATTATCAACTAGGGTGACCGATTGACGGGGCTAAGATGTGCCCGGTTGGGGATAGTAGTGTGGTCGCCGAAAAATAAATTGCACAAGAGAGGGTATCGAGTGAGTGGCAAATTAGTTAAACCCCGAAGCCTGGAAAGTAGTCCGAAAATAATTGACGGTGATAGAGTCCGGGAAGAGCTAATGTCCAAGGTCATAGCAGAGGAGGCGGTGGGTGTCCCACCGGGGCGGATAGGTTAGAACGCTTGGAAAACAGTACTGTAGGCAAGGTCATCCCAGCAAGTACCGGAGAGTGTGGAAATGGACGGGGTGAGAACCGACTCTGGTCGCAACAACAATCGAAGGCTAGGAACAATACGGGTGCAGTACAGACGATCCAGGTGGGCGTGGCAGAAACTTCCATAACGGAACATGTCCCGGCCTTGGCATCATATGGAGGGGGCAGGATCTCGGAGTTTATTGCTACGACTAGAGACTCAGGGGTCGAAGGTAGGCTTGGGATAAATTATGTGCCGGGTGGATAGCAATGCGCGCTACCCAGTCCATGCCACCTCCGATTCATCCCACATGCGTTAGGCACCTGCACCGAAGCGGACACCTTGGCAAAGCCTCCATATGTGGGCCAGGGTGGCCGGTGAAAGATGGGGGGGGGAGTGGCATCCGGCAGGTCTTGCGGCGCGATTAACCAAAACCAATCTCCTTTCCGGCTCCAGTCTGTCTATACACCCCCCCCCCCCTGGACGCCACTGCCGGGAAGGCGGTCCCACCGACCAGGTGCACAGGGACAAAGGGAGGCGTGGCCTTCGCCCTACCGACTATAAAAACACCCTGTCCGTACCACCGGTGCCCTGGACTGACCAATGAACCTTCAGGGCCAAGGCGATCCCTAGCCCAGCCACTTCCCCTCCAGCTCTTCTTATGGTAGAGCCATTTGTGAAAAATGGAGTTCGACGGGACGTGCGTCAGGCACTCTTCCTTATGGAAGGTAGGAGCCATGAGATTGCGGCCTTCATTAGGCCTGGCGCCCACCAACACCACCCTGTCAGAGCCCTGGCCTACCAGGTGGCCACTACGGGCTGCACTCATTGCATACCATAGAGGCCGTCCACTTTCAGTCCTATTGTGTCCGTGGGTCAGCTGTGCGACGCTGGCGGGCGACGGCCAGGGAGGGAGCGTAGAGGCAGCGGTAGGTGGAAAGGAATGGGGTTAATGGGGACATGGTTGGGCACGCACAGGTGAGAGCTCACATGATTACTTTCAGACACTACTTTTGAGCCTGGTAGTTACGAAGGCCACCCACAGAGGCAACGGCCGCCTCACTTTCCTCTCACTGCTCCTCACTACCTCCAGCAGCCCTTAATGGGCAGGGGGAGGGAAAGGCCAATCCGACTATATCCGCTCCCAAGGCTGCCGCTCATTACATCGTATCCCTTCCACTGTCGATAAGACGGTTGTGCAGTCGATGGATGTGGCGCATTATTTTTTAACATGAGGCCAACCGTACAGGTGCAAAGAGACGGGTGTAATTTATATGCAGGATGCAGAACTGTCTGTGCTAGGGAAATGTTGGCCAAAAACTATCGTGGATTGTGAAGCAACCACACCAATCCAGGCTGCAATTATGGCTGGCGATTGGTGGTGCGGAACTCTTTATGGACCTGGTCGAAAAAATCATCGTCGGCCAACACTTTGAGACCCACCATAGCCATCACCACGCCGGCCTTCCATGTGCGTTCGTGGGCGACATTGGATTTGCACGCATTGCGGAAGCCCTCCGTGTGCAGACTGCAGGTGGTACCCACCCCGACCCGGTACATCGTGTGGATACTGGGCTTGACGAACGAGACGTTACCCATGTCGGTACTGGCCGTGGCCCGTGACTCTTGTTCCAGCGCCGTCGGGAACTGTACCTGGTAGAGCTTCTCCATATAGTACTGGTACTGGCCCGCCAAGTTTCGGTTAAAATTCATTTCCATGTACATGGGATCCCAGCTATGGCGTAACTGGCACCCGGTAGCCCGCACCGCACCCTCGAAGATGTCGGTTACCCGGGATTTTAGGCGACCCAGCGTGGCTTTCGTATCCGAGCGGAGGATATAGCTGGCGCTGGCATGGTTGGGAATCACTGTGGTATGAGGCGGCAGCCAAAAAAACAGAACAAAAAAAACAACGCAGATGGTATGTGATGTAGCTTCAGTCAGTCGGGCTACAGCTAGATCTGCAAGTCAGTTGTCGCCCATCACCTCAAGAATACCCCCTCCCACTTACCGTTGCAGGCCCGACCGCCGTCAGTAATGATCCCGTGGACCCTGATGAGATAGAGGGAAAGCAGTAGCACCGGGTAATGTATGAAGTTGGGGCTGGTTAGGAAACCTGGGTCTTAACGGAACCTCGCGTCTGGTTTAAGATATGCATATTTTGGACGTATCATACTTACATGGCTCCCGGTGGCATTTCCTGGCGGTACATGGCGATGGCCTGGTAGGTCTGGACGATGGCGTCGAGGGCGTTCATACCCTCCCAGGGCATCACGGCTGCGTGGGCGGCCTTTCCGTGGTAGTGCACGGACACCGACTGTAATGCCAATGTGCGCATTAGGGCAATGTCTTGGTTACCCGGGTGTGCCATGAGGCACACGTCGGGATACTTGAGGAGGCCAGCGTCAATAAATTCAATCTTTCCTCCCAAATTCTCTTCGTCCGGTGAGCCAAACACTTGAATACTGCCGCGGAGACCGAAATGAACCATGGCATGCTTGGTAGCTGAGGGCGGGTATCAGGAGATCGGGGGGGGGTGAACGTAAAGCACGATGAGAGCGCTGGTAATAAATACTATTTGAGAACCATGTTCCTTAGCCGGCCCGGCTTCGTTAACAACTTCTGACTAGCTTACCTATGGCGGAGGCCACCGACCCTACAGCGATGAGGTTGTGACCACAAGCGTGCCCAATCTCGGGCAACGCGTCGTACCTGGGTAAAAAAAGGGCAGGGGGGGATCAGTTACGCAGGTGATGGCCAACTTATAAATAAGCATTAGAATGTCGAATGTTTATCTGCAAACGAGGGACCTGAGTATGATAGGAGAGCTCTCGCCAACTGCATTCCAAAGAGAGTACCACTTCGCATCATATAGCAAAAGGCCAACTTGGCGCAACCTACTCAGTAAAGAAGCCAATGACCCGTGAGTGCTCGTCATAATCCTCCGTCTCGAACGTGGCCAGGAAGGCCGTGGGTAAATTGGCCGGGGCCGGCTCGATGTGAAACTCGTGCCGTTCGAGGAACTCTGAAAGTAGGCGACAGGCCAAAACCTCTTCACCGCCAATCTCGGGGTTATCGAATATCTGGCCAGGCGATATGTTCCCCACGGGACAGAGGTGAGCGATGGTATCGGTTTAAGGGTCAAGTGTCAAGTAGTTAGTTTCCAATGTGAGGTACTATATCCCTTCCCCCTCCTTACCTCTCGGTTAGGTTCCCATCTTGACACCCTGGGAATAACACTGACCTCGTGGCTAATCTTCGTGAGCTCAGGAGCCAGGCGCACAATCTCCGTCCGGAGGACCTGGTACCATTCGTCCTCCCACTCGGTCAGCAAATGGGACGATTCACTATGAGCCGGTGAGAGCGGGGGACCGCTGAGCGGGGACGCCGTGCTACCCTCGGAGGCCTGGTCAAGCCTAATCGGTAACGAGGACATCGCACTAAAGGGGGGTATACTTTCTAGTAGCAAGCGGAGCCGTGTAGTGCAATGCGAATCGAGAAGAGCCGCTCGACTAAAAATGGGTATAATTTTACCTAATAACCACCTAAGTACTCGAAAGGGTAGGTAGGCAGTATTCAAGTGCAATGATCAGAGCCAGGGGAGTGTACCATATCTGCTACAAATATAACGTCTGCTCATACAAGGGGGAAGGGAAGAGGTAGGCAACTATACAGCTGGGGTAGTAAGCAAAGATGGGAGGGGAAACATGTTTAAGGATAAATTAGTTACAGATAAACACGTCCACAAAGAAGCGTACAAAACTAGGGAAGCTGGGCAGATAGCCGACCGGTAGACCGTATTTCCAATGTCCCATATATGGCGGGCGCGGTCGTGCTTCGCCTTCCCCGGTAAATTTTGAGGTGGCGGGGCTAGTTTCGCCACTTTCCACCAAGTGATAATGAGGTTAAAAGGCGCCCAACATGGCGGGTAAACATTCGTATCTGGGCGGGGCGTACGATCAGTGAAAAGGGGATGTGGCGCTTTTTCTACTTTCCGATCCCGTTTCCTTTGACCCCCGCTTACTTTTGGCTATCTGGGGTGAGCCATATAAACCTTCAGACCAGGATCCTAGTCGATAGGTTGAGGTGAGATGGCGCGGCAGGAGGCGGGGAGGTACTTGTAATCAGAACGCTTACCGCCCCCCTCAGACCACGGGCAGTACATGTCTATGGATGCCTACGTGCGCTCAATGAAGCTGTATTGCCTCAATTGACTTGGTTTAAGATGCGGACCCGCCAGGAGAATAATATCCAACTGTGGCGGCCGCAGTGCCACTCAAAGTTAGCTCCACCGCCGTAGCCTCGGTGGAGGAGGTGGGGTCCTACCACTGTCCTGGGTGTCAATGAGAGGCATAGGAAGTAGCCCCCGTAATGTGAAACCTACTGGCGTTCGAAAGTTAGCTCCTCTCCAAAATCATGCCACACAGAGTACGGGGGGATTGGCTACGAGGGGAATAGGTTGGGTCAGGCTATTGCCGGCGCCACGGGTTTCATCGACCTCAAGTCCGAGAGATATTATGGCGGTCATCAGTTTGTATTACGTCTCAGACAGCAGTGTCCACCTATTGCACCATAGTCACTACGGTTGAGCTGCTCCTCGGCCTAATCGTTAGAGAGAACGCATTTTCTTTACCCTATACTATGTTTTATTTACCGGGGTCAACACATCCTCCCCAACAGCCACTGCAAAACCCACCCCCACCCCTCCCGCCAACTTACTGCGGGAGGGCGACGTGTTTCTCACGCTTCAAAAACTCGCGGAAGGTGGTCAGCTTCCCAAACGTATTTGCTGTCTTGTCCAGATTGAGCTCCGCGGGGTAGCCAAACTCGTGAAAGAAGTTAAACATGTCTCTTGCCTCATCCGTACGGAATACCGGATGCTGAGAAATCTCCTCGGGACTGAGCTGAACCGCACGGATCACCTTACCCGTGGCCTGAGCCAGTTCCCGGGCCATCTCTTCATAGGTCAAAAATTCAGTGGCAACGAAGTATTCCTGACCCACAGTTTCTTCCCTGTTCATAAGGCAGTGCGCCACGCAGCGGCCTCCATCCCCGACGGTGTCAGCGACCGCTGTCACGCTGCTGACAGGTACGGGTACCAGAAACTCGTATTCTTCCGTATCGCCCACCGCCACCTTGCGGTATGCGAACGGAGAGGCTGTGACGTTGGTCATGTAGTACCCGTAGACCATGAAAGTGGCCGGCAGACCCAATGACTTAATATAGGCGGCCACCTCTGCCTTCTCGTTGAAGTGATGAACGTGGGAGTACTTCCCGCTAGACAGCTGGCGGAGGTCCGGCAGGGTACTGAAGACGACGTGCTTGACCCCGGCTCGTTGGGCTGCATCGGCAACGTTCTTACCTTGGCACACCTCCAGGCCCGGTTGCTTCGACGGAAAGTCGGAGAACGTGGTGAAGAATACGCCGTAAGCCCCTGCCAAGGCGGCGTTGAGGTCATCTGGGCGGTAAACGTCAGCCTGAACGACTTGGGCACCACGATCGGCCAGGGCCAGGGCCGCGTCGGAATCGAGGGTGCGCGTAAGTGCACGTACGGTAAAACGGCCCGTGTCAAGTAGCGCGTTGGCAACGGACCCACCTAGAGACCAGCACAGGGTGTGTAGTGAGGGAGCCAGGGTGAAGTTTCGGGGTCGAGGATCAATGTGGTTAGTCTTTTTGCAACCAGCTCAGGCAGAGGAAGGACAAAAGGGTGGTCATCCCGCACCACAAACGCACCTTGAAGACCGGTAGCGCCGACGACTGCGATTATAGGTTTGGTATCATCCATGTTGGCTGAGAAGTAGGGAGGTAGAAAGCAGCTAGGTAAAGTGAGAGGCTATTGAAAGGTTAAAAGCAGTGGTGCGCTGAAACAAGAGAGGGAAGGCGAGCGTAAGGGTGGGCGGTTATTTATAGGGCTGGGAGATAGGTAAGAAATGGCTGGGCGTGGCAAGCGTCATGACATCGGATACTATGACTGCTTAATGTATCTGATTATGGCCGTGATAAAGAACGGAGTTGGGCGGAGACGCTACAATAGCTTCACATTATCTAAGATCCTGGAAATTGAAACCAGCAGACAGATCCGACACTAGTGATGTAAAGCGGTTTCCACCGGAAGACAGTTGATCATTGAAGAAGCTAGTAAGTCCTCTTTCGGCACCATGTTACTCGGCCCATCCGCGGTGCGAGATCAGATGACGTTGTACCTGTACCGCCGGAGTCTGCTCTGCAGCAATTGGTGTGTGGCATTACGTAGAGGGGGGGGGGAGGCGGGATGTATCGGCCCAGGGCTCTCATATGGCCCTAGCCGTGCATCTGAACTTTTTGGGTAGAAAGTTAGTCATGGGAAACTGAACCACCCCTTTATGGAGGGGCTCGTCAATCCGGCCATACCGGCTGGCACCTCTCTCCGACCTCAATTTTTTGGTGGAAGCACGCCTTCATTGATTAGCCGCGGTAATTGGCGACGTTTATAATGAGGTCTCCTCAGCTGGGCAGGTGGATCCTAGCCGAACAGCGGACAGAAAACAAGGTAGCGGACTGTGTAGTATGCCATGACGAGATGTCTCCCAAGGGCCTTTTACTCAGGAAAGGCAACCTTCTTCTCCCGGGCCAGAAAATCGGCGAAACTGCCTTGTTTGCCAAAGGCCTGAACCGTCGGTTCTAGGGTCAAATGTGGGGCGTAACCAAACTCGTGAATCGAGTTAAACATGTCCTGAGATGGACGTAGTCTCAAGAAGACGTGCCGGGAGGTCTCCTCGGGAGTAAGCTGAACGGCGCGGATCTTTTTACCCGTGTGCCGACCGACTTCCGCGGCCAGCTGGGCGATGGTCTTATACTCACTGGAAAGGAGGTACTCTCGGCCGATGGTATCGGCAGGATTCAGGAAAGCCTTGGCGACGGCACGGCCAGCATCACCTGTGGCGTCGGTGACGGGTACCTTGGTATGCACAGGGACTGTGACGATGAGTTCGTAAGCGTCTGGGCCGACGACTCGGTAGACATTGGGGTTGCGCGTCACGTTGGTCATAAAGTACCCGTAGACGAAGAACGTGGTCGGCAGGTCCAGTGATCTGATGTACTCGGTAACCTCGGCCTTTTCGTCAAACTGGGTAGCGTGGATGTATTTGCCATCGGATATCTCGCGGATGCTGGGTAGAGTGCTGAAGATGACGTGTTTCACCCCAGCACGCTTAGCGGCGTTAGCCACATTCTGACCCTGAACGAGCTCGTTCTTGGGTAGCCTGGGTGCAAGTTCGAAAAGGGTGGTGAAGAATACTCCGTCAGCCCCCGCGAAGGCACGCTCGAGGTCACCTGCGTTGTAGACATCCGCTTGGACGACTTCCACTCCCCGGGCGGCCAGCGCGTTGGCAGCCGACGACTTGACGTTGCGGCTCAGGGCGCGGACAGCGAAGCGTCGGCTGTCAAGGAGGGCATCGACGACGGCACTTCCTACATTGGGTTGCGAGTAGAGAGGAGTAAGGTGGCGCTATGTCAGGTTAGCTTTCGGTATTCACTGTGACATCCGGGCGAGACCCAGCGCGTGAGCCACCAAATCCTTAAGTGCGACCAGCATTCACCTTGCTGACCGGTGGCGCCGAGAACGGCGATAGTGGGTTTAGCGGATAAGTCCATAACTGAGAGAGGAGTCGATAATTATGCAATGTTCTTAGGTGGCCTTTTATGGCGTAGCAAATGATGGCGTGGATGAGGAACGCCGAGTAGTTGCCTATAGGTTGGGAATTCGGGTGATATCGAGGTAGAGATATTGGGAGGCCCCATATCATCCTTAACCTTGGGGACTCTGGAGTCGACGCAATTCCTTCGCGGAGCACCGGGAGGGCTATAACGCTAAAGGGCGGGGCGATTTGGTTTCAGTGGGAGATGCCTGTGCTCCAGCAAGGGGCGAAGTGTCCTGGACCCCTGAGACACTGCCTTTCTAGTTGCATCTAGCATTGGTCGTGGCCCAATGGGCCCGTCACGGGAACGCGCTCTCGGCCTTATACTCATTAGGTTGAGAGATGATTGACAATGTGTATTTACGTGCTAGGGAATAGGAACAGAACGTGTATATGTGTATAGTAGCGGCACGGAACGCCCGCGAAATCCAGGTCAAAAAAACACCTCCCGAAATAGCCGAGGCAGACTAGCGGGGGTTAAGACGCATCTCATTCACTGCACGAGGTCGGCGACAGACGACTTGATAATGTCCACACCGCGCTGGAGCTCCTCCTCCGAAATGACAAGCGGCGGGGCCAGGCGGATGATGTTCTGGTGGGTAGGTTTGGCCAGCAAACCACGTTCCTTCATCAGCAGGCACAGGTCCCAGGCGGTCTTGCCGTTGCACCGGCTCTCGTCAATCACAATGGCATTAAGCAGGCCGCGACCGCGTACAGTTTGGATGACGGGCGAGTCGAAGGCGCGCAGGGCGGTACGGAACTGTTCACCTAGAGTGCGGGCGCGCTCTACGAGGTTCTCCTCCTTGAGCACCTCCAGGGCCGCAATAGCCACTGCACAGGCCACAGGGTTACCACCGTAGGTGCTGCCGTGCTCGCCCGGCTGGATGCACAGCATCACGTCGCGATCGGCCAGCACTGCGCTGACCGGGTATACGCCGCCGCTGAGCGCCTTGCCTAGAAGCACAATGTCGGGGCGCACACCGTCATGCTCGATGGCCAACATAGTACCGGTCCGCGCCAGGCCCGTCTGGATCTCATCGGCGATAAACAGCACGTTGTGTTTCTGGCACAGTTCGTAGCACTTCTTCAGGTAGCCCTCGTCAGGTACGACGATGCCAGCCTCACCCTGGATGGGTTCCACCAGAAAGGCGGCCACTTCGGGGCCGTGGGCCTCCAGGGCCGCCTCGAGGTCTTCGGCATGGTTGTAGCGGATGACGCTGCCGGTAGAAGGGCAATACGGACCCACATTGGGTAGGTACGGCCCAAAGTCGTTACGAGCCTCCGGGTCGGTCGACATGGACACGACACCGGTGGTGCGACCATGGAAGTTTTCAGCACATGAGAAGATAAGGGCCTTGTTGGCAGGAATATTTTTCTGATGGTGATTGGAGGTGCAAGATCGTGTAAGGGGCGCGTGATGCAGGAGGGTTGATATTAAGTCGTACGTCGCAACAAGACGAATGCGAGGGGAGGGGGGGGGGCTACTATTCCTTGCGACTAGGTTAGTACGCCTGGAGGAGGGCCCTCAATGGCACCCCCGCCCAGCTCCTTCCTAAACTATAGCTGATGTCACCTGCTTACCTTCATGTAGCCCCACTTGCGAGCCAGTTTCAGGGCCGTCTCGACGGCCTCGGCGCCCGTATTCATCGGCAGTACCATGTCGTATTTGAAGTACTGTCACCCAGACATTGTGGGATGCAGAGGTTGTACACGGTTTGTGAAGAGTTAGCGACGGCACTTACCCGATTTCACTCTAGACACAGCTCTGACTGTAGCTCCAGTCCGCTGGTTTGAGGAACCAATCCCTGTAATGGGGATTGCATCTGGACAGCCCATATGCCCCAATGAACACATGGCAGTTAAAACTATTCCCTTTAGTGATCCTTACCTCCGTCACGTATTTGGCGTACTTGCCAAACTGGTCATTGTAGAAGGCCCGCGAGCTCAGAGCCAGGGTTTGGGACTGATCGATAAGTGCCTGCACGATCTTGGGATGGCAGTGGCCTGAAGCGAGGCGCAAATGAAGTCAAGGGAGGCAACCGTGTGTGAGTGCCAGATAATAAATGTGAGGCGAGCGGGGATCATTTCACTGTGACGTGGCTGCACCGGGTACATTGGCTAGTACATCGACAGTCACTGTCGATCGTGCCTAATCGAGTGCCATTGGTCTGGGGTTGAATGTCATGGCCTCATCCTCCCCCTCACCAAGGTGATTAACGAAGACGGCCAAAAGAGGCATACTCACCTTGGTTGACAGCGGAGTAGGCGGACAGGAAGTCCAGGTACTCCTTGCCCTCGGGGTCCCAAACCTTGGCGCCCTTGCCTTTGCTCAGGACGGCAGGGAGTGGGTGGTAGCTAGCAACGAAGTGAGTGTCCGCCGAATGGAGGGATGGGTAATATTAAGACACTACGATTAGCGACCATAAGTCGAGAGGGTTATCGGTGAGGTCTCGTCCGCCAGGAAGAGGCCCTCTGCCTCCAGTTAGTACAACGGGGTGAGACGCAGCAAGCTGTGGATGGGGGGGGGAGGTGGAGGCGGGGTCGTCATACGCGGCCTTGGATGGTCGCAACAGAGCCAGCAAAGTGCCTGTAACTCTAGCACACGTTGAACAAGGCAAACGCAGAAAGTTTTAAAGACTTACTTATGAGCACCGTATTCGGCCTCCAAGCTCATCGCCTGGGCCGACGTGATGTGGGCATTGGAATCGGAAGCCATGGTGGGGTTTGATGTGGTGAAAATGGGGAGAGGGGTAGGTAAAACCGGATGAGGGCAGTTTAGTAAAATGAGGGCGAGGTGAAGGTAGGTTATAGTCCAAACAGAAGCACGGAGCCAGCTGAGAGGTCGGACTGCCTTTTTATAGCCGCCATGACGAACCCACCTGGACCGGCCAACGCCGAACCACCCGTCGAAGAAAGTAGTGGAAGGCGCATGCCTGCTTTTCTCTTCCCACAACTACAGAATATAGGCTTGCGAGCCTGCCTACAGTACTGCATTCCCGCTCCTCGTCGCAGCTCGTAGATTAAAAGTGGATACGCTCCAGTAGACATCCCGTCGGTGAACTGCGACAAGGCCATGTCCACAGCCTAGCCCCTCATATAATTCGATAGGCGCTAGGCCGTCATTCGCTGCGGCGACGCTTCTGTCGAATCGGTGTGAAGAGAAGAACACTGGACTCCTCCGCCGGTCGTCGCTGTTGGTCGCTCCTCAGCAATTGGCCGCCCATCACCAGCTCAACAATGGGTGAGCGGAGAGGACAATCATGGGTCCTCGTGCGCGCACCTGTCCGGCACCGATTTCTTACGGCATTACGATTTTACGCCTGCGTTCGCTATTCGCAAACTGGTACCATGAGCAAGCGCGTCGACCCCAGGGGCCCAGCCGGCATCTACCGGACGCCGGCCCTACCGAGCTAACTGGGCCGGCGAGGCCAAGCCACCCGAGGGGATGCCATACTTTATCCACTCTCCCTGAAACGCCACCGATACCACCGAATGTGAAAGGCCTACCCCAGGCTCAGGCCTGCCCAATGTAAAACGTTGGGTGTAAGGGGTCTGCTTTCAACCGAGTCACCCGTCTTGACCATACTAATTATGCTGTGACCCAGCATCCGGTCGGGTGCAGGTCACAAGGTCGGATGTCGATCCCTTACAGGACAGTCACGCACAACCCCAAACCTCCTCCTTAGATCAACTATAGCCGAATGACATATTTAAGCGGCCATAAAGGCTGAGAATGACACCTGGAGGGTGGCAATACGTGCTGATAACGCCTTCTACCATGCTCCAACGGCTAACAGGTTTTTTGCAGTCCGAGCGACTACTCGTACCTGCCTCTGTACTGATACTGAGAACCACCACCTCCAAAAAAGTTGGCTTGGGCGGCCCCGAGCTACGCTGAACTAGAAGGCAGTGGCGAACCGATTTACAGATGCGTTCCCGTCCCAGAACAGTCTGATTGATCAGCACCTGGACGTCACACGCACCTGCCTCATTCGCCCACAATGACCTGTGTTTGCCATTCATCTGGGAGGTATATATCACCGGACAGCAGTCACGTATACTCTCACGCCGTGCTGCGGACGAGTGCCGGCTGCTAGGGGCGATCCACGTAATGGTCATGGCGAAGTGCCCAGCTGGGGAGCATATGAGGCGGGGGAGGCTAAGATGAGGATGATGGGGTACACACGCAGACCCGACCCTTCCGGTTGGACCTGGCCCTACGGAGCCGAGATTAAGGGGTAAGGCATACCAGGGTTCCGTCATTCGATGTGATAGCTACGTATGGAAGAACGAGGCCCAGGTTATAGGATAAAAGCCGACTTTCCTGGAATGGCCAATAGTCACTCGCCCCTTATTCAATAATAGTTTAATGATATATTATGGGGAGGCTCACAGCGTCCCATTGGGAACGGGGCTCGGTAGCGTAGAGTAAGTTTACGGTAGGTCGCCGGAAAAGGTGGGTTACGCGTGCCGGCCAGGCTGGTCCACCGCCTCCTCCTCGCTTTCAGGATCGGCGGTTTGGATATCCGCTGGTACTTTGAGCGAGTCGGCGAACCGGGAATTGAGCTCGGGTTCAGGACAGTCGCGCATATTGTAGACTACCATGCCAAGGATAATGCCGACAAAGGCGAAGGGATACAGTACGTGAATCCGGTAGCGGAAGAGGAAGATACCAAACAAGAGACCGTAAAAGTCAGAGGTCAGCAGCGAAATGTTAAAGAAAGTGGCGGAGCTGAGCCGGAACAGGTAAGGGGTCACCGAATACATGACGAAGAGACAGAGGTCAAAGGCCAGGACCAACCCAACCACGTACGCCGACCACTCGGTGGCGGCGAGCTCCTTGCGTTCCAGAATGGCCAGCTGCACGCCGTTGATGATGGTACCGAACAGACCCATGTGGGCAATGACCTCGTAAACCGGGAACTGGCGTACCGAGTACTCCTCCAGAATGTTGGACATGCCGTAGAGGGTGGCGCCCAATACGCAAAAGAGATCGCCCTTGAGTGGGTTGGATCCGGCGTAGTCACGGTCAGTGAGCGCGTCGGCGGTGACCAGGAGCCCCATGCCAACCAGACACAGCACGACGCCGGCGTACTGGACGAAGTGGTAGCGTACCCGGAGGAGGAAGTAACTGAGCAGGACCACTACAGGGACGGCCCACGTGTCGAGTAACATGGCACTCAGTAATGAAGTGTATTGATAAGCCTTGACCACGAAATAGTTGCCCTCCACGTCCACCGCGGCCAACACTAGGTACATCCAGCCGCGCCGCCGCAGGACCCGCAGCCAGGTCCGAAACCCGCGCCGGTACAGCGTGTATGGGAGATAGACTAAGGTGAGCAGAACGTAATTGAGGAAGCTCTGGGTGGTTGGAATGGATACGCCATACTCGGTAGCCAGCTTGTTGCTACATACCGTGGTACCCGTGATGCAGAGCGATAGGAGCTGTCCGATGGCCAAGATTTTGACGGTGTGCCGCCAGTTATCCCGGCGGAACTGGCTCCGCACCCAGGTTACCCACCGACGTCGGCCGGGTTTGTCCTCTTCGGATACAGCCGACGACGTTATGGACGCCTTGGAGGAGGCCAGATCGGCCTCGAGACTCGGGCGGCCTGAGGTGTCACGCAGCGGCAGTACAGTCACCTGGACCCCGGCGTCTGCGGCCGTGAATTTGGCATCGGCCTTCGAAAGTGGTCGACCTGGTTCGGCCATGAACGCAATAGGAGCCTAATGGGCCGCCAAGGGTCTCACGTGACAGGCCGCGTCCAATATTGAGAAAATAAAGCTTAACTAAGAGCAGCTCGTGAGTCCAAAGCGGGGTACCAGGGGATCGGTAAAAGGTGTGCGGGTGGTAGGGGTAACTAGGCGAGTAGTCGATGTGTGTGTGTCGGGGGGGGGGAGGGGCGGTGCATGCAGGTTAAATTCCAACACGAGAAACAGTTGGGCAGTGTCTGGCTAGGAAGCGAAGGTGGACAATGTATGAAATGAGGGATGACTCTGGAAGCGGTGGCAAGGTGTACGATTTCTAGATGGAATTAGCAGACGCATTCTCCGAAGCAGGCTACCGAGGTCGTTATCGCCGGGAAAGTAGGGCGCTACTGCAGGGTGAGGTTCGCAGTGGACCTCCCCCCCCAAGGGCCTTTCAGGGTCCAGGGCTGATTGTCACAGAGTTGGCCGTTCCGCCCACCTAAGGTAGGCGGGTTGGGGATGGAAGTAGGTATCAAGTTACACTTGTACGAACTGCTGTGGGTGAGGCGTCTATCTGGCCGATAAGTCTTCTCCTATGCGGGAATGGCGGCCCAGAGAATAAAGCACCCGCCACCTGTTCAGCAGAAGCACACAAAAATGCACCCCCCTGTACATATTTTTTTACCTTCCTGTTGGTAATCCCTATTGTTTTATCGGTTTAAACTTTTTTTTTTCCATCTTGCTAAGCTAGTTACCCTCGGCTCATTCCCACAAGGGTCCTCAACTATTGGTCGATGGTGGCTACCAAAGCCCGTTCGTGATCTTGCCGGTGAGTGCACCACAGCACCCTATCGGCGACACGCTGTAGGTCACACCACGAACAACGTGGTCGTTCTCGTTCCGTTTTCTTTCTCTTTCATGCGATCGGCCTTTGGCGCCTCTGCCGGCCCCCTTTTTTTTGTTTTGCTCTAGCTTGTAACTAGGCTGTAGCAGATGATTGAGTCCGTTAGTGATACCGTCCGGACCTGTCACGAGCGGCCTTCGTCCGCCTCCTAGAGCTCGACATGTCAAGCAGCCCACTTCCTCTTGTTGTCACACCACGAAAGGTAAAGGGACAGCTGGTGTATCTCAATCGGATCTTGGAGTGGTTACGGTATCTGCGCCAACCTCGATGGTGTAGTATAATACTGTCGTTGAACTGACAAGGGCTCACTGGCCTTTGACCTTCCCTTCGACGGAACTGGCTAGATGGTGAGGTACCATACTACCACCATATCACAGAGAAATATGCGGATGCAGAGGAGGGCCAGCACCAGTCTGATCGTACAGGACAAAAGGTTGAAATATGGCCGGGAAACGGATGAGCTACCCGGAGAGGCGAAATAGATAGGGTGGCAGGAGTAGCGAGTAGGCCATTCTTGTCGTCCTCATTACGACTAGTCCGAGTCGGGTAACTTTGAAAACGGGGGAGGGGCTTCACTCAAGGGCCAACCCAACCTCGACATGCCGATCCTCGGAAGAGGCACGGTCCCACTGATCCGGCTGGCCTCTTCGGTCAGAGGCAGCTCGATCACTAGCCCTCCCCCGTTCCTAACCGGAACCATTCGCCCCACCTCTCTAAGGGTAACGTCATAGCCTTTCCGCGTATCTCTAGTTGTGACCAAGTGGCACCTGTGTTTCTGCTTGCATGGAAGCCCACAGTAGGGGACCCTTGAGGCTCGCATAAGAAACTTGCGGAAACTAGCGGTCTTAGGGTATGCGCATCATAATGAGTTGTTTATTGGGGAGGTTAAACCGTTCACCAGGGCCAAACCGACCGCAGGCTTGTTAGTAACACGACTTGTCGAAGTTCAATTCATACTTATTACGGATCTCTTTAAAGAGCTCCTTAAACTTACAATACCCGGACTGGGCATTGCAGGCTTCATATTCCGGCACGACGACCTGCTCGTTATGCGTGAAGCGCAAATGGTACGAGCCGCTTTCATGATACCACAGCTCGAACCCGATATTGGCAGCCATGGGCGAGATGGCCGAGGAGATGAAGCGGCGGCCGAGGATTTGTTGCTCGGTCGGATCCACAAGCGAGAAGACGTCGTCCTTGTAGAGGTTCAAGGTGGTGAGCAAAAGCATGATGAGTCGGGCGTGGGCAAAGTAGAAGGTGCCGCGGGGTTCGACTGGCTTTTCCGGCAAGGGATTTTGAAGCTGCTCCTGATGTTCCTTAGCTACACGCTTCATAGACTCGTACAAGTAATTAAGCAGCGGCCATGCGAGTCGGTGGTTGATTTGCGGGATGACGGAATTTGGGAGATATTCATCACCGTGGCTATAATTGACGTAGTTCTCGATATCGTCGCGATACTCGAGAAGCTGGAGGTCCTTCGTGGTGAAAAGCTGGCAAATCGATGGTGGCGTCTCAGACCCCGCCCAGGAAAAGCTGCAGAGATCGTACAGCGGGACGAGGTCGCGACCCACGTCAAGTGTCGCCGGGTCCAGCCCGATCCCCTGGAGGAGATCGCTGAAGGAATCCCGGATGCGGTTGTCAATCACTGCCCAACGTTTGGCGACCCACTGCTTAGTCGACTCCGACTTAACGTAATCGGACCATGCATTGCATGCCGCGTATGGCTTCAGGTGACGCACCCGCTTATCTTTGCGGTAGTCGCTGTCGGTCGGGTGGTTCTCCAGGTGCATATCGAACGAGTCGCCATCGGATGAGTCGTAATCGGATGAGATTGGGTCAAACAGGTTGAGCAGGCTGCTGGCCAGACCGTCCCATTCGTCAATCCCAGAATAATAATCCAAGGGTTCCGGGTCCAGGGCCGACGCCGACCCGGCCCGGAATGCCCGCTCAAAGTAGGCGGCGGACTGTTCTGTGCGGCTTGTGCTGCTATGAAAAAATACCCACTCTGTCGCTGAGGTGTCGTCTGGGAGCGGCCCCTTGGCAGGTAAGGCGGCCTCCTTCATCGACCGGGCGATATGTTCACGATACCGCACGGCGAGTTGGGTCATTTCTTCCATACCGATTTGGTTGAGCTGGTTGTAGCCTTTAAACACCACATCTGACCATGGCTCCTCAAACGCCTGGAGGCGGTGCCGGTTGGCCTTGGTGATCATGTTGACCGTGTTAGACTGGAGCCATCGGGCCGCCTGATTCATTTTGACTGTCGTTGAGTCCTTGGGGCCGCGGGAGCCGTGGCGATATATGACGTAAGACGTGATCATGGTGAACTTGCTGTCGTCTGTGGTGGTGTGCTGCCCAGAGGAGAGGCCTTGGCCGCGCCGCGCATATGGCGTTCGCGTGTTGGTCGGTACGAGTAGCGAGGCACCCAGCGACGCCCCGTTCATGGACGGCTTGCAAAAAAGTAAAGGGGACATCCCAAGCCACAGAAGGGCCGGCAGGATGGTGACAGTTGCGGATAAAACGGTCATCGTGGGTCAATAAACATATCAGCGGATAACGGACGGATGGGTGGGGTACTAAGGTCGTTCAATCGGGCGCCTAGTTCGTCGGGAGGAGCGTTGTCAGACAGTGTCCACCAATATAATGTGGGTTGAGGGATGCAGGCAGTTGGGTAAGACAGCGTCGTTAAAGAAAGAGGAGAAGTTGGCAGGTGCGGCAAACGGTGTATTTTATACGATCATGGAAACATGGGATAAACGCTTGTGGGGACGAAATATGAACATAAAACGTAAGATGGATGACTCGCCAGGTAAAGGCGCGAAGTCGTATGGTAAGTAGAAGGAGAGCCCGAAGGTGCTTGTAAACGAGAGGGTAGGCACCTGCTTTGCTATATATATATATGCTGGCCAACTGAGCTCAGCTGGACAGCCGGTCGGAAGGAACCCACGGCGTGCCTTACAATGCAGGATCACCGCCACCTCCCGGCTATTGCGCAAAGACACGGAGGGCTAACATGCGGAGGAGCGACAGCTGCCTGTCTCACGTCAAGTAGATTGGAAGAGGAGGAAGTACGGTCGGACGAGCGCCTCGGCGCGCACAGAGAGGGTGACGGGCGATGGTATGCACAGTGTGAATATGTAAAGGATGAGGACGCGGCGAAAGCGTGAATAGGGGTCAACCCTAGACGTTAGGCCAAGCACTATCCAATCCTACCTTCCGTGTAATTGATAGGGTGCATCCAAACCTCCTCCTTTCCTCGCCATCCATCCTAGCCCTCACACACCGTACCACGCTGGCGTCCAATCCCCGAGTCTTGCCGTAGACTATGCCAACCGAATGGTGCCGCCCATCCGACCAGTCCCGTTAATAGCCGCCAGGTACAGGAAGTGCCTCGCTGGCCCTTCACCCCAACTGACCGATCGATGAGTAGAGTGGTTAGTACACTTTGCTTTGTCATTAGGGGGCTTCTCCCAGGACATGCTTGCCGAAAAATGGATGAGGAGATGGTTGGAAATTGTGGAGGTTGGGATGCTCAGCAGAAGTGCAGAGAATGGTGGAAAGGTAAGCAATAGACCGGTTGCTGGGATAGCTGCCGTATTGTATTGGAGACCAGAGTCTACGAGGCCTAGCTTACTCGTGAAGTTCATGGTTGTAGGTTAGAGTCCCACCTTAGTTTTCTTGGAAACTGCTGGCCAGAGAACGTCCACAAGTTACCAGTCAAATAATGATATATTGAAGGGGTGGGGGGAGTGATCCGTAGGCTGTTTCCAACTTACCATAAAGATACGTCGAAGGGGCTGTCAAATAAAACTAATTCACTGCACTTCGTCTCCACTTACGCATTAGGGTATACGATACCCAAATTTAATGAGGAAGGAGCCTCCCCCTCCCCAACAGTTGAAAGAGTCCGCGTTTTTAGATGAAGCAGCAATGGGATGACCAATCACATTTGGGTGGCACACTCCTTTGAGTGGCGTGCCGCCGATAAAAAACAGCCAGCGAAAGAATGCGGCACCGATATTGATATCGTCAATGACCGGCGAAGTGGCCCTTGAAAGCAAGATGGAAGTATTTGTTCGCTGGCCGCTGGTGACAGATTAACGTAAGACCTGGTCAACTCGTACCGAAGATCCTACGCCTAATTTTTTCGAAGCTTCATTTCACAAATCCGTTATTGATAAGCTGACCAGTGAGGAATGAACGGGCATCCGATTGACTAATATAGTCCACAGCAGGGTCTTCGTCATTGTGTGATGTACCAGGCGTAAGCACAACCGATTCGGGCGGTCGCGGCATGAGCGGACTTCCTGATCGATCTCATGTCAACCTCGAAGGTAGAGCAACGCTTACTACGGGGGCACTGGGGGGGCCATGCCGGCCGTTTCCCAATTCATATGGATAGAGCCCTGATGTACGCCAGCCGTATTATCTGCGTCTTGAAATCCTCACGGCTAGTAAGGATATCAAGCCGCAGATACTACGGCTGGCGTACATCAGGGCTCTATCCATATGAATAGAGCCCTGATGTACGCCAGCCGTATTATCTGTGTCTGTGTGTGTGTGTGTGTTTTACCGGCTCCCAGCCTCCTGTCCTCCCCTCTCCGTCCGTCAACCTAAGGCGCTCCCACTCTCATGTCGTTACACGGAGGGACCACCCGGTCGCACTGTCTTCCTCGCAATTTCACTCGACCTGTTAGGAAAGAGGTCTGATAGTGAAGGGAATGTGAGTGGAGGGAGCTCGTAGGTCACGACCGTTCATTGCCGGTAACTTCGGCTCCACTCCAACCCTCCCTTTCCCTCCGACTTTTGGAAACAAATCCCTAGGCGAATGTGACTAATCGATAGTGTGACCAACGGCAGGTATGTGTTCCGAATCAAGGCTGACGTTTCGGTGAACCACCTATTGCATATGTACAGAAAGGTTGGGAAGGAAAAAGGGAGGTGACTGAACTTCATTTTACAGTAGCCACCATGTCACTATCCACCTCGTGCTGTTTCTCCTTCTCAGGTTGAGATCTTACCCAACCCTCCATCACACGATTAACATTGATGGCGTAACCTGCGCGGGAATGGATATCATACTTTGCGATCAACTATTGCACTCTTGGCGGCGGCCTTATCTCTACGGACATTCCCAGAATAAATTGTGCCAACCAACCACAGGCCCTTCTCTCGACTCTCCCACCTAACCCTATAGGAGAGGGGGAATTCGAGCCTTCAAATCTTGTGAGAAGAGTGATGCGTTAGAGCTAGGGTCAAACAGATCCTTAGCGAGATTACAATAAACTAGGCATATCAGATGTGAGGAGAACCTCTCCTGTACGATGACGGGGAGGGGGACTTCTTAGGTTTATAGAGTAGACAGCGCTCGGCTGCAAGGAAAACGTATACACCGGCCATCAGGGCGCAGATGAGCGAAGTGAACTGGAGGGGTCACTTTGGGGGCGATTGCCACTCGTCCGCCTTAGTTTCCTTGGGATTAGATGACCATGTCATAATGAAACGGAAGCAGGCAGACTCGACGGAATTAACTAGTTACGGAAGTGGAAGTTGGCCAGTCGAAGAACACCCAGTGACCACCCCCTGTTAACCAGCGGCTCCAGCTGAAGTCCCTTCGCAGGACCATCCCGGCTTAGCGTTTCGTATAATATGACTATATTCGCTTGGCCGATCGGTAATGCCACCTTTCGGTCTACGGTTAAATCCGCTAATGTTCTACATCATTGCGCATGACAGCTATTGATGATAGTAAGCGGTGGTATCTTAACAAGCCAATCGACACTGGTCGGCTGACTTGAAACCTAGCACCTCCCCCCCCAACGCTCTGGGGTTTTTGTCTGGCACATTGATCCGTGATCACATTAAAATTGATTTGCCGAAATTAAAACTGGGCTCCCATCGTCGCCTGTTTTACTCTTGATTTCCTTTTCTGACCTCAGCAGCAAAGGTGGCCTTTGAATGGTAAAACAAATGCCACATCTCGCCGCCATCGAGAAAAAAAATGTGATGGATAGGTTCAAGAGTGGAAGATAGTCTTAGCGGATAATTTATTTTGCTCTTCGGTAATCAAGGCCTTTTCTAAAAGTAGCGATCGTTGTCTGCGCCGTAGAGCGATCGAATTTGATCAAAGAAAGCTCTGTACTGACAGAGACCGGTGGCTGGAGAACAGGCGGGGAAATTCGGCACCACGGTCCGCTCATTGTGAGTTACTCGGACATAGTAGTCAGATGAAGACGGGTGGCGCCAGAGTTCGAAGCCCAGGTTGGCCGCCATGGGTGCGAGGGCTGAGGTGGAGAACCGACGATTCAAAATCTCGGTTTCCGTGGGCATGATCTTGTTAAAAACCTCGTCGTCCCGATAGAGGTCAAGGAGAGTCCCGAGGAGTAGAATGAGTCGGGCGTGCGAAAAATAAAACTTCCCCTGAGGAATACTGGTCGCCGTGGTCGAAGCGGACCCCTGCTGGTCGATCCGGATGAGCTCGGCCATTGCCGTTTCGATATCTTCGAGCAGCGGATAGGCCAAATGTTGGTTAAGTGCCGGATACGCCGACGGACCAAGCCCTAAACAGCCAGGCCCGTAGTACACGTAGTTCTCCAGATCGTCGCGGTACTCGAGGTAGAGCAGGTCCCGATCGCTAAACAGAAGGCACGAGTCTGGTCTGGGCCCAGCGGTTGCTAACTCGAAACTGCAGAGATCATAGAGCGGAATCAGGTCCCGGGTCACGTCGAACGTGAGGGGGTCCATACCCAGTTCGCGCAGCATGGGTTCGAACGACGTACGTAGGAGCGTATCGATGGGTGCACGACGCTCAGCGAGCCAGTCCTCCGTCGGCTTGGCCAGTACGTAGTTTATCCATTGCTGGCTGGCTGCGTAGGGCTTTAACATACGGACCAGTGCGTCCGTTCGCGCATCAACCTCGCCTCTTTCCCCGCGCTCAAGATGCATGTCGAATGTTTCGCCTTCCCCTTTAGACGGCAATTCGGGATTGTTCAAAGGTGGGCAACTGTCGTCGTTGCTACCTTCACCGATCGAAAGAGGTGGTGTTGAGAGGGTGCCGGAATATCGGCCCGGGCCGTACAGAAATACGGTCTTGAATACCTGGGCCGATTCTTCGGTACGGTCCGTGCCGCTATGGACGAACTCCCACCGGTCAGCCAGGTTGGCCTCATCAAGCGGGCGCGCCGTGGCAGGGTTCCGGTCCCCAGCTCTTGACAGAATCTGCTCTCTGTACCGGGAAGCCAGGCCGGCCATTTCCCAGGCCCCCATGAGGTTCAGAAGGTTGTGGCGAGCTGATACGGGGTAATTGGCGCGGTTATGGTAGTACTGGAGGCGGTGTTTGGTCACCGGATGGACGGCATTATTGAGGAATACCCGCCAGCGGTCAATAGTCTGATGGACCTTGGCCGCTGTATTGGCCTTTGGATTCCGTGAGCCGTGGCGGAAAACGACGTAGGCGCCTAACTGGACATAACCGTCGACCGTCGGCGACGCCAGACTGGCCGAAGGGTTATCGTTGCCGCGGTATAGGTAGGGTGTGCGAGTATTGGCGTGCCTTCTAGGATACCCTACCTGAACCAGGTTTCTGGCTTGATCCGTTCCAATCGATAATGGTAGAGCGACCCTGAAGAGGACCACGAGTAGGCCTAGAAATAAAGTGCGCATGGTTTAGAGGGTAGGGGAAAAGGGAGAGTGAACCAAATGTATATCTTAAAGCTGACGGGAGAGTTTATAGGAGCCAATGCGTATGGGTAGGAAAGTTTCAAAGCCCAGTCCCGCTGTGGACGTATCTATTATACAGGGAAATGGAGATATACGAGGAGAAAAAATACCAGAGTATAGCGCGCTTTTATATAGAGGCTACGTTAAGGCAGGGCAACGGTGGTTTGACAACAAAGGCGGCCCAAAACCTACGGTGCGCAATATTGATCAAAAAAAGGGGAAGAAAAATAAACGAAATGAAGAGCGGAGACGTTAGTCGGCAAACTTCTATTTATGGCATTTGGGGGGGGGGCGAGGCGGGCTATTCGGGTACACCGGAACCGCGATGGTGATGCTAGCACTGTAGTGACATGCACAGGGCGGATATGAGAGTGATGTCGGTATGTTTAGCGGTGAAATCTTGCGGTAAAAAAAACGGCCGGCACGAAGGTGTCACTAGCGAGTGTATAGTGGCAGGACGGAGCCCCGTGGATACCGGAGACGAGAAAGGTGAGGGAGGGAGTGCAGGCTGTATAACAAACCCACCCGCTTGCGTACCCGGCCTGAGGGCCGAATCTACTCTAAAGCGACGGGGGAGAGGTGAGGGAGGTGACCATAGGGATAGGGTCTGGCATGGTTACCGATGGGTCACACCTATCCCCAGTCCTCGAATCAGCGCCCCGATGGGCCAAAGCGGTCGTTACACATGTACACACCCTGCGCACCGCTGGGAAAGTCTGCGACGAGCAGGCGGTGATAAGGTACACCGCATACTGTCGTAGGGGGAATACCTTAGAGGAAAACTAAAGGCTAATATCCAACAAACTGAAGACCAAGGAGCACCAAGACTTGCTAAAAACGGATCATGTTAGGAGGGGGTTGTGTGGCTATGTGATAGACGCTGTTTATTGAGTAGCAATCCCCGAGGGTCTTGTATACTGGGAGGAAGTCTCGCATCCTTCGTAGCGGCTACCTCTTGGGTCAGGAGGGAACCCAAAGGACGACAGTGCGAGACAGGGCTGGTGTCCAGGCGGAATATGAAGACAGCTACCAAGCTGCCGCATCAGTTAAAATAAATAATATGGATGAAAGGCAAGCCTTAAAAGAATAGAGGCGGAGATATCTGTCAAGAAGAAGGCATCGGCCAACAGACCAAGAAGGTCAGCATCATTACAAAGGGATATCGGATATGGGAATGAGTTAATAAGGAAGAGGATGAGGTGGAGATGCCACAACTGACCGGATCAGTAGTTTAGGGTGCGCCACATACCGTATTTCCTTCACGTAACCGTAGGGATACAACGGTATTCGCTCCTGTGAAGGCAGCTCGAATAATAGGAACGACTAATCACCACGATCCAATTTGCTGTGATAGGGCCGAGCCAGAAGGAAAAAGCGGCCACAGCATGCTTTATACATAAATATCTATATCGATATCCGAGCTAGAGCTGTGAGCGGCTGCCGCGAACAATGGGTTGTTAGGGTTGGGGTTGCCAGGTGAGTAGGGTGCAAAATCTCATTCTCGCCCAAACCCCACGCTATGGCCTTCATTCAACATGCCGCGTTAATGGCCAACCAGGCGACCAAGGGGTAGTAGGGTGCAAAGGTCAGAGTGTTCACTGGAGGGGACGGAGACAAGTTTAGCTGCGTGAATTACCAAGACTAACCAGAAGGGATGTAATTGGAAGTGTGGAGCCTGTTCGTATGGGGCAATACGTCAACTTGTCGGAGCGATGGTGAGGCAGACCAAATTGGGAAATATTGATTTGTCTTGGTTTCCGACTACCGTCTGGTTTCCTTAACCACTGTCTCAGGTGCTCCTGCGGATCTGGCACAGATACCCATCGGTGACAGGTTATCGCCAAAGTATACAGAGGGGGCCAAGTGATATCCCTAGTGAACTGTTTTCATTTTGAAGTATCCCATCGATGGGAGACGATGCCTGTACGCCCCTGTTGATCCGACAGGATTAGATGGAGTGTGAAACCAGGACACAGAGAGAAGGAACTGCAGGCTGAGGTATTACTTGAGAACCAAACTCCACAGGTCCAATATATAAGATACGGAAGGACAAAAGCACAGTGCTATTGTGGGGATAGATGCATTGTTCAATCATTCGGAAGGCCAACTTAGGCCGAAAAATAATTAAAACAGTTGAGATGAAAGGAGCAGAGCACCGGAAGTGAACGGGTGAAGAAATAAAAAATAGGTCCCGCGGGATATGGCAGCACTCGTCACTGAGGCAAGACACCGAAAGAAAGGAGTTGCCTGACGTACCTCCTCACACAAGAGCTGTGCGGAAGGGGATCGAAGAGCCGCCAGGTTGAACAAGTACAGAATACCGCCGCGCCGTCAGGGCCTAGCGGCCCGGTGACATTTTCCAAATGTCAAAACGGTACAAGGCGGCGACAATGAGCAAGTTGGCAACCATCAGCTTATTGCTCGAAACAAAGATACCGTAAATCCAGATGGTCATGAGGCCCGGGGAACGCTGCATGATCCCTATGGCCGGGGCAGTGAGGTTGAGGTGGATAAAGTAACTACCGGCGGCGGTCGACACGGCCCACTGGGCAACTTGCAACCAGGTCTGCGTCTGGTACCGCTGGGTCAGGTAAATGTAGGTCAGGAGCACCGGATAGGCCTTGACCGCTTTGACCAGCGCCTCGACAAGCGACCATTCTACGCCATACTGCTGCTGCACCAGAATCTCAAAGGTAAAAAAGATGAAGGCGGCTGGGAGACTGTAGAGCAAGGCCATGAGCAGCGGCGGGGCGTCGCGTAGCGGGTCCTCATCGGCCTCCTTGGCGAGTTCCGTGGGCAAATCGGCGGCATTGATGATCTTGGGCCCCGCTGACTGGGGCTTGCCCTTGCCTGACGGGGGTAGCTGCGAGAGTAGCCCCGTCTGTTCCAAGATGCGGAGTTTTTCGTCGTCGGGGATATCGTCGATTTCTTCAAATTTGCCATCGGGGGCCAGCTCGGCATTGGTACCGGTGGTGCGCTTCCTCGGCGTGGTCATACTAGGTGAATGGCGATGTGGTAGGGGCAAGATGCAGGACTGGGAATGGGAGATGCCGTAGTAGCGTTACGAGTGAAGTGGCGGAAAGGGCGGAGAACGCGAGGCTAAAGGTAGGAAAAATGAAAATAAAAAGTGACGTAGATGCGCTCGAGTAAGTCTGCAACTGTGCGTAATCAGGCCGTTTGGAGAGCTGTCGGGGCATGTGTGGGCCGCATCGGGACCGACAAACTAGAGCTTGCTCGAGCGACCCACGTCCGCCCATCGTTCGACGCCCATGTCCTCGAACAATAGGCACGGGTTAAGGGCCCTTGCACTGTTAGAAAGGAGGGGAAGGGGGCAGGCCATTTGCCACAATGGGTCCTACGGGTCCAACGCACCCCACAACCCGTCCCACAAAACCCATCTGTTAACCCTACTTGCCAAACGGTCGCCGACGGCAGAGACCCCCTAAAGACTTGAAGCGAATCGATGCCCCCCAGAGCAATGGTGTAGCTACACCCACAGGACTGGCTATGAGCTGGGAATGGGTCTTGTTATTCCATAGAATACCCGTGGGTCACGCTATTCCGTCAAACCTCCGATTACAAGCTTACGCAACACACGGTGGCATAACTACCCAAACTGCCTAGTTCGCCGTACGGCTTTTATAGTTCTGGCTAATACTAGGGCAGACATTTCCCTGTCGAATAGTCCTTTGCATTGGAAGGCCAGGGTTACATGAGAGGGGCTTGATTTTCATATACAGCAATGACCCATTATGTTTTTTACATGACCTCTCTCTAAGGTGGGAGGGGGAAATAGCAGATAATGTCAAGAGCGAGAGAGAGAGACGACGCAAGTGAGGGGCGTCTAACTAAGGACACCGACGATGGTATTGTAACGGGAACGTACGGCCCAAAGGCGGGATTCGGAGGAAATGAAGACCAACAGAAGGTAGAATGGCGAGTAGATGGAGGTGAAAAGGGCAACTTATTGCACACCTAACGAGTATACACCAATGTACATATCATCCGTTTCACGTATTTACACGGGCGGATAATGACACCCCGTTCGGTATAGTCGACGGGCACGGTTCTGGTTCCTCCTCCGTAGTGGGAAGGACCTAAGTCCCAATCGAGTTCGACTCCAAAGCCAAAAGGCCGTCGTCTTCCGAACCGCGGAGTTGCGGTCGTCCGTGTTAAAAGTCCAGTCAAAGGGATACCATCTGGACAGCCGCGCTTTGTTGAAGGCTGTGGTCTTGAGCCGGGAGGCCTCAAATATTGATACCGAGTTTGAAGCCTAGGAGTGTCTAAGGCGAATAATCGAACGGCATAAGCTATATTAGAGTCGGATCATCGCTTACTTCACAATCAGCATGTTTACCTTATCATTATGTCGACTTCTGAAACCTCACTCTCCAACCTGTCAAAATTTATTAATCGTGATGCGCGGGCCCTCATTTACTTATTTTTGAAATCCAAGGGCCCACAAGGCAGGCTATATTATATCTGAACCGACTTCCACGCTAAGCTTGGCTGCCACTAGTTGTACCACCGTCAACAAGTGGCCGGCTCGCTTTCGCAAGCCCCCCCCCCTGGTGTCAAGTTCTCCGCCGACCACTACCTAGAGTGTAGGTTGAGACTCATGTTCCAGGCGTGGGCATAGGCACGCGGAAGCTTGGACCGTCACGCCCCCCCCCCTTGTGGCTCTACCATAGCAATGCACCAGCGCATCTCGCTACAGCTACCAGTGCCTACATTTCTGATACCACAGGCGTACTTCTTCCTGTCCCTCCCTGCCGACCTCCTGATCTAGCCCTCTGCAACTTTTGGCTCTTCTGGGTTATGAACCGCCCGCTACGCGGTAAGCAGCTCATCGTACTGGAGGTGGTCGTAGCCGCCTGACAACTGGGACCGGCCAAGTTATTATAGACCCTACTTTAATAACTGGATATATAGAGCTCTCTGAGATGTTCAGAATGATGGCCATTATTCTAAATAAACATTATTCATCTTTGTGAAGTTATGAGCTTTAAGGCGTACCTATAAACACATCCTCAGCCGGTATGTTTCTGCGTCTGAATCTTCATCAAAATTACTTGTGCCCAGCTTTTCTACATGTAAGCTACCCGCTTCACGTAACCACGCGTGAAGCCATTTCTAAAACCGGTCCTTTAATTACTATTTGAGTTACCATCCAGTTGATTGCAGTCCGGCACCTGCCAACCGCATAGTTTGGGGTTTTAGTTTTACCTTTTTTTGGATATTGCTATAGCGGCTATTCTTTCCATCACCCTAACAATATGCTACTGCTGACTACCTTTCTCATTACGACAAGTCAGTCTACGCTGCTGAGCCTCCTCATTCTTGACCTTGTTCCTACACTGCCGCCCGGTTTTGTAGATGCCATGGATGGCCATCCAAGCAGAAATGTGTCGCCATACAGAGGCATTCTTGGGGTACCATTTAAACATTATGTTCAGCCGTTTCTGCAGAGCCCGGAGGACACCGTATTCACCCGGGAGCCACCTAGCGTTTGCCCGACTTTCAAGCAAAGCAATTTTCTCTTCAGCTAGGTATGGCAGCTGCAAGAGCATGCTCTGGGGCGCCGTTTCAACCCACTGAAGGATGGATGGTATATCATCTGGATCTGGAAGTCCGATTGGCAAAATTGGTCTAGGCGAGCGAAGTGGATCGGGTTCAACATGGGGTGCTAGCGGCAGTGGAGGTCGTCGACCCAGCCCGGTCGGTGGAGGGACTAAGCCCGGCTGACGGAGGGATTGTCGAGCCGGTTGGACCTGTTGTAGACTGGAAGAGTGGCGGTGACGGCCCCGCTGGCACTGCGCCTGATGCGACTGGTCATGATAGAGGGAGGCCGATTGAAGTGGGGCGGAACGATCCGTCAGGGGAGAGATGGGAGGCTGCGCTTGAGTGCCGTAGGGGTAGGACGTAGCCACGTAGGTTGCTCTAAGACGCGACTCGTTCCGAGCAGCACTGGCGCTCAGAGAGTATGCTTCAAGACTGACAGATTGGGAGTTGATGGCAGGGTTGACTCGGGGGTAAGAGGTGCTACTACTGGAGCCGGGTGGGTAATGGGGGGTATAACCAAGGGGGGGTGGGTGATAAGGAAGGCCACTTAAATCGACTGGGTGATAGGGTGCGCTATAGGGAAAAGACCGGAACGAGGAATCCGGAATTGGAGAGGTCAGCGAAGCCGACGGTCCGACTGACGGTCTACATTCCAGGTAGTGATATCCGTGGCCGGTTTCAGTGCCGCTCTGGTAATAGTCATAGGACATGTTTGATGGGAGAGGGGAAAGTAATGCGAGCGTAAGCAAACCACGGGATGGCATGGGTGTGCGGTAAAATGTCTAAGGCAATGCACATGACGCTCTACACGACAGAAAACTCCCATATTTATATACACATCTGCTTCGCAATTGGAACTATCGGTTGGTTGGTATAGGCACCGCTAGGGGTCAGCAAAGATCCCTCTGACCGTAATTTGTCAGTCCCCAGAAATATGACCGGTCACCGACGCTTGTTTGAAGTGTGCAGTGGGCTTTCCTACATACCTCTTGATATCTACAGAAAGTAACCATCGAATTACCCTTCCCTTTCCGACTGACATGCCTGTCAATATCGGTGGTCAGGGTGGCAATCTAGAGGAAGGACGTTGCCAGGTATTAACTATTCGTCTGCCAATGCACCATGACATGCCCGAGCGTACCGATTCGAACAGATACCATGCGGTAGCAGCTGGCCATCAGATTGGCGAAACATGTTAACTCCACGCATATCATTGAAGTCTGCCGACATCATGCAGAGGTTTACGGGCCATAGCAGCCCGTTCCCCCTTGTCAGGCAGGACGGAGGTGCTTGGAAAGCCGTGGTCGGAAGAGGAAAACGGGACCACTCGCCCTTCCCCATGTAACCACCAGGCCGACTGCAATTATACTCCAATCGGGCACCAACGCTGTTACTTCCTTCCTCGATTTCTACCTACGGATGCACCGCCAATCCTGCAACAACCAAGTTAGACACCCAATCGGGCGGAACGTTATGCTCCCTTCTTGCCTCTATGGCGCTGTCATGTTTCTACCGCCTTGTCTTGGAGTAACGATGACCAAATCTTCCCCCCCCTCTGTGGTACTGATGCATTTCTAAGCTTGGTATGGAAGTACACGGAGGCACTGGGCCGTTGATTATTAAACAGGATATAAGCCAACGAGGCCACCTCGCTAGTGACTCGGGAAATTAACTGGTCCGTAGACAATATATCCACCAGGGTACGCTGATGGGCTACGCAGTTCATATTCAGAATGATACGCCTATAGGAAGATTTGGCGGATCTACGGCTACATCCTGTCACGATAATTAATCTTATCGTGGGCACAATGTAAGGGTAAATGAGCATCCGCTAGGAAACCTTCCGCCCTGATCGGTGAGAGGTAATCTCTCCTGGAAAACTAAGGCAGGCTGGTCGTGCAGTAGTGCGATGTTTTGCTTGCCTCACTGCGCATCGGTATTGCAACTGACTTCCTGGCTATAATCTTACAGTTTATTTTGGCTGCCCATGCCCAGCCATGGTAGCTCGGAAAGTTACACCATCCTTGGTCATATGGTGTTGAGGGTAGAGTATTGGATTCCTCAATCTAGATACCGAGCGTCGCGGTGAAGGAACCATTCAATTTTTCCGTCGCGTGGTTTCGCTGAGCTGGGCACTCGGCTGTCGACCGCTACACACACTTGACATCAACAATCTATTAATGTCTCCCAGGGCAGTTGGGAAGGATACCTTCCCATTTTAATCAATCGCCGTCTTCCGACAACTGCCCTTCAAAAGCAATGCCCCCCTCCCACCTCCCGTCCTGATCTATCGTTCCTTCTAAAACATGGACATCTTAGGTGGTCAATACATCCAAGTACCAGGACTCGCATTTGGCCACTAGTCGCCCTTTGGCGAACGCCTTTCTGTACAACTACGCCGTCCTCTCCGACCATGCGACCTATATCCTTTTCATGCTTCCGCAGATGCTGTGTTTTTAACCCCAGGCCTTCCCTTGGCTAGTTCTATTTTTATTTTATGTTTGGACTAACAGGGAGGACACGCCGCGTTTCCGCGATATACCGTGCTTGAGTTGCAAGCCTGATGAGGAGCTAATATGTACCTGAGAGATTATGTAATACGGCTAGACAGAATCAAAAATAACGTAGAGCACGTGTGGTACAGACTAGGGGGCTCCTGAACCCTTGGTGGCCTACACATTGCCAGTGGAGTTTTCAAATGGGACGGACCAAAACCACGTGACTGGGATTTTCGTGTGAACAGTCGTAGGGGAAGGGAGAAATTATCCCTCCTCTTCTCACTGGTGGTATAGAAAGCCGCTGAAGTGGTACTCCAGAATATTTTTTCTGACGGGTGAGGCTGGTAGGCGGGATGGGAATTTTCTTTTACGGACGCTTCAAGTCTACCAGTAAAATTTTTGGCTATGGCCCTAAAAAATAATATCGACCATGGTAAGCCGACAGGCGTGGGAAGGAAGGAATGGCCCTATTACCCCCGGCATTTAAGGTCGGGTTGGAGGCGGAACGAGAGTATCGTCGTCACCTCTTCTTTAGCTACTCTTACTAATACATTAATTTACCTAATCCCATCCCCACGCGAAATTAAACGTCCGCCCAACAAGTAGAGTAGGTATTCCCCTGGGTTATCGCGAGACTGTAAACCCCTCATCCGTGATGATAAATCTGTTGACATGCATGGCTTTCTTAGTCGGACGTGAAACACCCGATAAAATGCTGAAACCCAATCTTCAGTAAACTTCTGAGGTGTATAATTATAAACGTCTTGACGTCCCCTGTAATGAGTTCTTGACAGTCCCACTAACGTCATTCCATCTGACTTGTATTCCAACCCGGTAATTTTGACAGCCGACCATTTCCTGATGCGATGTTTTGTAAATAAAAAAAAGTTTATAAATTAGGTGCAAAGTTACTCTGAATGGATCCTTGTTTTTTTATGGCTTGACGAAAAATACCGAAGAGTCACTTGGCTGTCGTCCAGGAGGTCCTCCCAGCCATTGGCTGGTTGGACCTGTTATTAATGACGAAGTCCAACAATATTGCTGGGTGCATATGCGCTATTCCGCAAGCTATTCTGGATTTACTAATGTCAAGGGCCTTTAGTTTAATAAGTGATTACCGTCGCATGTTTGATGCGGTGGCATATTAGGTAGTGTAGAATGTATGTAATAGAACGAGGAGGGTGGTGGTGAAAGGATATGATAGCTGAGAAAGTTGAGGAGGCAATCAGCTACGGGAAAGAAGAGGATTTAGAGCTGGTGGGCTAGGGTGAGGAGACCAGCCAAACCGGCAACGAAGGCCAGGTTGGCAGTGGCCAGGAGAGCGGAGCTGTCAAAGATATCGGCAGTGGCGGTGTTGAACGAACCATCACCGGCATCAGTGGTGGTGGGCTCGGTCGTGACGTTACCAGCGAAAGGATCATTAATGGCGGAGCAGTCCTTTTGGCAGTTCTGCTGGCAGATGGCGTCGCCGTTTTTGCAGGCGCTCTGGCAGCTCTGGACGGAAGTGGTGCACTTGTAGTAGTCGACGGGGAAGGTGTAGGTGTTGGGGTCGGGAGACTTGCCGTTCTTGCACGTGCAGGCGTAGGTGAGGGAGCCGGTGTCGCAGTTGACGGTGGCGGCCGAGCTGGTCATGTTGAGGCACACGTTCTTGCAAAACTGGTTGTTTTCGTTACACCAGGTCTGCTTCACAGCCGTGGACACCGATGTGGCGGCGGGCTTCTTGGACGCGGTCGTCGCAGTAGGCTTGTTAGCGTGGGTAGCCTCCGTGGTGGACTGACCGACAGTGGTCGAGGCCAGGGCGCAGAGAGCAGTGATGGCGAGGAGCTGGAACTTCATCGTGGATGGGTTTGAAGAGAGTAGATTATTAGATTAGGATGGGGGAGCCGTAAGATAATAGATGACAAAAGGTAACGAGAGAGAGAGAGAGAGAGAGAGAGAGAGAGAGACGGCGGGATGCAGCGCAGGTGACAAAGATATGGTAAGAGGAATAGGTCGAAAGGAAGAAGTCGAACGTGAAGGCAGCGCGGATGTGCATAGGGAACACAGAGGCGGGCCGAGAACTGCAATATATACTGTCGATCCAGTCAAGCCAGGGGGAGGCGACGTAAAAAAAGGGTGGCAAGCGGCAATTACTAATGGAGATTCAGCACATGCGGTTAGGAAGGTGCATCGGAGTGCGACGGATAGAGGGAGGATACGGCGAAGGGGGACTCTACGATTGTGAGAGGTGCGGTTTTAGAAACGGGGGGGACGGGGGAGAACCTGAGGCTGCCACTGAAACGTTCCACCCAAAAAATAATAATGTGGAGGGGTCCCCTGCGCCTGTGCGGACAACAGGATAGGCGGAGCTAAGTGTCAAGTGTGGGATTGGCACCACCGTCAGGTAACGTGAGGCCTTCCGAGCCGCTCTAACCGGGGAGAGTGGGGTGGTTGGGGGTGGGGGTGGTGGCGGAATTTGGCCAGGGGAGACCAGGCGTCCGTGGCGACTGACCAGTAGTGCGGTGGATAACAATAACCACAATGGTAAAAAAACTGGGAGCGAAAAATAGGAAATGGCAGTGAGGACCAAGCCAACGCTATTGGGTAGGTCTAGGTGAGAAGCTACTGTCATACACACGCGAAAAAACCCGTAAAGGGGTGAAGGATTGACAATGGCCGAGACTACCGCGCACGCTTTTCATAACCCCTCCGACCCCCCCCCCCGTATAGGGCCTTAGCCGACCTGCTGTGAGCAATAGACGATGGTTAGACTCCTTTGCGGACACCAGGCCGCCGTAGTGGGCATGGTGGTTGGGCTTGATTCCTTCAGCTAGGCGCGACGCTCAGGGCGAGTGGCCAATGCTTACCGACTTCAATCTGGCCTGGGCTTCCCACCCGGCCATACATTAACCACCAATAGGGATGGTCACCAGCCTTGCGAGCGGAGATTCGTTCTGGCTCGTCAATCCTCATCTCTCCTCCACGATACAGTGGGCTTGGTACACGCGTCCCCTCCTCCCCCACATCTCCTGTTCAGGACCACCACTGCAGGGAAGATGAGGAGGGCACCGGTTGGATTGCTGAACGCGAGACTCGGCCCCGGAATAGAAAGGAGTTCAGGAGAACGGGGAACGAGGGAGGGGTGGGTGATTGAGTGATAGGGCAGGTGGCTGTGATGGCGAAGGGGGGAGGAGGTCGATTAGCTGCGGGGGGATAAAGGGGTACTCTACTACAGGCATGGCCACCTCCAGCCGTCCACCCCATTTTGCCAGCTCTTACGTTGGGCGGTATGACTAGAAGTGCCCAAGCGGGACATCGCCAGACCGTGGAACCGTGTCCCCTTCCCCGCCCTAATTCTAACCCTAAAACTACCGCATACACACCCTGGCGGGCACTGCCGCTCAATGGGCATAGAGGCACACTTCCCACCTTCGTCCGCAGGCATTCCGTACAGCGCATGCATGGCTGACGTTCCACGATTCCAACGCACGCAGATACTGTGTGATGCGCGGAGGGGGGAGGAGACACCCCCTACAGCCCACATCGTCCCGTTTCTCGCCTCGGTAGGTAGGGGGGACGGCAACAGTCGCAATCCGAGGGGGACTGGCATTCAATATCTTCTGGGGCGAGGATCAACCAGCATCTACAACCAAGGTGCTTTCCCTCCTCCACTGCCTTCTTGGTCTTCATCCTGCCTACCCCGTTCTTTGACGCTTTAGTCTTGCCTTGTAAATGGCCCACACCGTTGAGCACCCGCACGGTGTGCCCCGGCAGATTGTCTCCGTCTGATCCAAGCTCTGCATTGATAAAGGGCGAATTCACCGCGTTGCTATATCCTGGCATGTGTATAAGGAAGGAGGAGAAGATGATTCTATTAAACTCGACAGGACTCTAAGGTGACCTGGTACACCGGGCATGTCGCCCAGTCTTGAAGGGGGGGTGAGATTAAAAAAAACCCCCACCTCACTGCAATGCCAATATACAGATGCGCCTACTATTGTCAACACCGGTGCGAAAGTGTATCGCCCGCCTCTCAAGGGGCTAATTGTTTACCTAAATTCTGGCGATTGTCCTTCGACTTGCCCAGCGTTTTATTCCACTTCGTTCCCAGTTTTGCTTGAATGCGACAACCCCACAACTTCCTGTTGCATGAACCCATAATACCAATTCGGTGGCGGGAGGGAGAGAGCGAGAGAGAGAATGTGAAGGGATCGTCTGGGCTACTCAGCTTTGCCTGCCTTACCTGCTTTTAGATATCATCTCAAGGCTATATCTATAATCATTTTCGAAAAAAATAGAGCCAGCAGAGTACTTTGGGCCACCAACAGCTATCACTGGGAGATCCCCCCCCCTACCCCTCCTCTCCACTAAACAAGGCAAGCTCGATATTGGCTAATTATAGCTCCCAACTCTGACGGTCGGATCCCTATGCTGCCCCCCCCCCATTCCCTCTCGCCAGCCCTCACAGGACCTATACAAGTAGGAACCCTGAGCTGATATTGGCAACGAACGATCCCCTCGCTCTATTGTTGGCCTTTATGAGGATGGAGGGCGTGGGGAGAAAGTGGGTGGCTCTGAGAATATAGAATAAAGAGAGAGGGATGGAGGGCCTGGTTGGTTGGCCATAGCCACCCCAGCCAAACACATCGGTAGGGGCGGGATCGAGACACCACATATGGTGGGTCCGACATTCCAAAAGTAGTCAGTAGGGCTGTGCACGGGGTCGGGAAAGTCAGGCTCAGGGCCAATGAGCATGAAGTAGTTAACGGCAGGGATCCTTCACCTCTCCTGCCCTGGCCTGCTCTTCATCGTTTTTTTTTTTTGGACCCGAACCCTAGCCTGATTTATTTTTAGGATGGCGTGTGACCACCATCATGTGTAATCTATTTAAGTTCACTATACCCCGCATCTTTTACCATTTTGATTGGTAGCTGTGCTCAGTCATCGTGAGCGACTGGCACTCCTAGACCCTCCCCAGTCTCCATCCCATCTGCAAATCAGGCACCGTACCATACAAGGAGAGTTTAATGATAGAATCGTGGCTATTTCGTAATAAGTAGGGTGATGGTCATTAATCGTACAAATGGTGGGCGTGCAAAGTGCCTAGAGAGAAATTATATAGCGAAAAAAAAGAAGACCAAAAAAAGTATATCGGGAATTAACCAACCAATCCAGCGAAAGCGTAAAAAAATATCAATGACAATAGTGGAGGCGTATATCGGGTACGGATAGCTTATTTTACGGTACGATGCCCCACACCTCGACGTGGAAGCACTCAAACTTGGCCTCTAACACCTTGCCCTTCGCGTCGGGCATCCCACCGACACCGCCCGCCGCACCATGGCCGTTATCCTCGTCATCATCCGAAGACCCAGCGCCGGTAATCGTGGTACTCGACAGCCCCAACGGAGTCGCCCGGTTGGCACCACTATGGCTGCCCAAGGTCAGCGAATCAGTGGAATGTGGCGTGGTCGCGGTGGCTGCCGCAGGGTTCGGAGCGTGAAGTGGAGGCGTACACAGCGGTTCGTTCTGGAAGGTGGGGCAGGTGGCCGAGTGCCCCTGGTCAAACTCACCGTCGAGCCATAGTCCGAACCGGCCATCACCGCCGCCTACCGCGATAAAGTCGGGTTCGGTCAAGATAAAATACTCGTTGGTGTTCTTCCATTTGTACACCCGGACGTCGGTAAGCCGGGCAAGGGCACCGTCGTTGCCCGAGGCGGCTGAACCGGAACCACTGGTCGTGGACGAGGATGGGGTGGTAGCGGCGGTAGTAGTATCGGCCACGGCCTTCCACAGGAAGCACTCGCCGGACCCATAGTAGCTCGGGTGGGGTTGCAGAGGGTCGGACAGGAACGCGCCAAACACATTGTCCTGGGTATCGCGGATGGCCAGGATACAGGGTCCCTTGCGCTGGACCTGGCGGAATAGCGTAGCCATGCTGATCCCATGTTGGCTGGTACTGTAGAGTAGTTTCCACGTCGAGGCCAGGCGGAGGCGTACAGGGAGAGAAGGCTGGAGCTGGCGGGCCACCGTTTGGGTAAGTACCACGTCCGAGTCAGGGCGCCGGCCCTGGAGGGTGAGGGCCGGGAGGGTGAGAACCTGGGCCACACGAGCAGCCGTTGCGGCGGCCTCAGAATCGGCTCTGGCAGCAGCTGCAGTGGGGGTCGCGGATGGCGGGGTTTCAGGTGAGGTGGCGGCCGACTTGCCACGCAGGCCCAGCAGGGACCGCATCTGTGACATGCTGTACGAGTCGGTTGTTGCTGACGTGGTGAACACCTCGGCCGTCTTGTGCCGACGTAGCGGGTAGTCAGTGACGGTGGTCTGGTTGCCATCACCACCACTACCACCCTCGGTCTGGCCCAATCGACCAGTGGCGGGGTTAGGCTCGCCGTTGGTCGCAGCTGACGACCGCATGTCAACCCCGTTACCCTCTTCTTCCACTGATCGCCGCCGGCCGGTCAGAAGGGGCGAGGTACGGGCGGAGCGAGTGGCTCTGGAACCCTGGCCGGACGGCCGGCGCCCCCAACTACCAGTCATGATGGTCTGGGGGTTCCGACTGCCACCCCGATTGCTACCACCACCCTGGAACCAGTCTAGTTCAGGGCTGCGCTGGGCGCTAGAACTCCGGCGGCCCTCGAAGCTGGTGGCAGTGGACGGTTCATCATAGTCGGAGTCGTTCAGGGACCCAGGGACCTGGTTGACCCCGTTACTGAGGCGACGGATACCGCTGTTGAAGAAGCTGGCCACAGACCGCAGCATGGACTTTTCGCGGGGTCGGCGGCCGGCCGAAGACGGGGTACGGGGCCGCGAGGACGAGGTTGACGAGGAACCGGATTTGCGAGCCGGTGGGGAGGCCGCAGTGGAGTGAGGAGCGGAGGAATCGGGTCGGCGACGGGCCGCAAGGACTGGGGATGCGGGGAGGGAATGCGAGACGCCCGTTGAGCGGGACGTGCTAGTGGATAAAGACGAGGAGGAGGAGGTGGCGGTGGTGCAAGAGACGGAGGAAGCGTGGCCAGTCACGGTGACAAGCGGCGGGGGGGATAAGATAGAAGCGGCATGAGCAGAAGGAAGGGGCTTGGGATTAGTGTAAGGGGAAGCGCCGGCCGAATGCGTGAGGACATGATCAGGAGAGAAAGACACGGACCCCCGGCGGCGTGGGACGGCTGACGCGGCGCGGAGGCGGCGGGTCGGCGGGGGTGCCAACTCCTGTGGTGGTGCTTGGCCTTGGGTGGTCAGTGCTGGTGTCAGCGCCGGCACGGGTGGTTCGGAATGGGAACCGGCCGACGTGCGGCTCGACGCCGAATTCTGGCGCGAGTGGGCGCGGGCGGGAGGGCTGGGGCCACTGACACCGCCGGCTACCGAAGTCCACCGGGTGTGGGGCGTATGGGGCGTTGGCGAGAGATTCATGGCCGACGGGGCTACAGAGACGGGCCCCGCTGCTGAGGGAGAGCCTAGGCTACCGCTGACCGGCGAGGCGGTGACGGCCGGCCGCTCCAACCACTGGGCCAGGTCCAGCACGGTGGTGGTATGGTCTGCCGTGACAGTGGGTCTAGGCGGGGTCATGGCTACGGAACTGGGCCGCGTGGGCCGGCTCACCCCTGTGACCGCCTCGGCTATATTACGAG
Organism: Tieghemiomyces parasiticus; assembly: GCA_027575765.1. NCBI lineage: Eukaryota > Fungi > Kickxellomycota > Dimargaritomycetes > Dimargaritales > Dimargaritaceae > Tieghemiomyces > Tieghemiomyces parasiticus. Next base: position 45,888 of record JANBPT010000031.1, on the reverse strand, counting down.
GGGCCATCGGAAGGTTTGAAGGGTCGTTGGTGACGGTGGCAGACCGTGGTCGGCTGGTGGAGGTGAATACCGAGCGGGTGGGAGACTGAGTGGTGGCCAAATATAGCACCTCAGGGTCATGACTCCGGCGGGGGGCCATGGTGGGCGGCAGAGTGGATGGGACTGCGGGGCGTTGGGCCGCAGCGAAGGCGGTGGTGGTGGCAAAGTTGGCCCCGGTGGTTAATGTGCGGCGGGAGGGCGAGAGTAAGGGCGACGAGGCGGACAGCGGGAAAGTGCGGGCCCGCGTACAGGTAGGCGGTCGAGCGGAAGTGTTAGTTGTGGTGAAGTCGGTAGCGCAGACGGAATGACCTCGAGAACAGCATTCGACGGTGGTGCAATTGAGGGCCAGGGTGTAATTGCCCGAAGTGGGGAAAGTAAAGTCGTAAGCCTGAGCGGACACCAGGCCACCGGGAGTCGAGGCAGCGGTATTAGTAGTGGTGGTTGGACCCTGGCGGCGAGCAGCAGCCGGCCGGTGCGACGGAGACGTGGGTGCCGCTAAGCCACTGGACGGTGTAACCGCTGGGGTGGCCGCAGTGGTGGGGCGGGCGGACGGAAGGGGTGCCGTGGCTGTGGGGTTGGAAGGTCTGTGCGACGCAGCGGCTAGTGAGAGACGACGAGGCCGCGCGGTGGGGCCCCGCCCCGTGGTGGTGGGGCCACAGTAGTCGCGAGGACTGGCGGGCGGTGATAAGGTGTGGTGCCGACGGAGCTGCAGACCGGACGATGCGAGGGGCTCGGGGCCCGGCATGGGGTCGAACAGGGAGTCACGGCGTAGTTCCGGGAAGATATCCTCAAAGGTGTCGTCTTGCTCGGCCGGCGGCCCCGGCGGGGTCGGGCGGAAGGTGGTCGAGGCCAAGGCGGGGCGAGCGGTCTGGTGCATAATTTAGGGACGAAGCGTGAAGAGGGATAGAGGCTGTGATAGCGTAGGGTCTAGGGAGGAGATAGCAAAGGAGTGTCGGCGAGAGGCAGATATAATGAAGGGCCCTGGTGAAGTGGCGGGGTGGACAGTCGATATAAAGGGCGGAGAAAGGACGGATGCGATGTCAGCGGTGATAGGCCGGTCAGAATAGCAAAAAGAAAGGGTCCGGTTGGTCAATGGGCGAATAAAGGGGCCGGCAGAGTGAGGTCAATGGATGCAGACAGTTAACGAGACGCCCGGATTGTGCAGCGGGGTTGTCGGGCGGGCCTATATAGTCAAGCCGGTGTGATGGGCAGGATGTTCGGCGCGGTCAACAGCAGCGGGCGAACGGGAGCGGGGGAAAAATGGGGCGGTTGGGTGGCCGGTGAGACAAGGGGTGGGGGGATCGTGAGGCAGAGTCAATTGAGCTGCGGGAAGGCGGTCCAGTCGCGGGTGTGGGTACTTGGAGCAGGCGTGAGCCCGAGGGGTGCAATGGCGAGTCGCCCGGGCCGATGGTGCCAAAAGGATTGCGACAGAAGGACTCGGCGGTGGACCGACACAGGAATGGTGCAAGGCCGTGTGGACCGTGGACGTTAGTCGGTGGCTGGGTGGGCCAGGGGTCGTGACTCGAGACTGGCGAATCGATCTACCAAGACCGGCTGTTGTTCAGGCGGCTTGCGGGAGCGCAGGTAAGGCGCGTCGGATCTAATAGATTTTGTTGGAGCGAAATCTGCAAGTGTAAGAAGCAGGCAGTATGGCCTTTGGAAGTGATTGATAGATGAGGCGTGGCGTAGGTAGCAGCGGTTAAGGCGGGTGGCAGGGGAAGGGGGGGGGGTTACTTAACGATCAGCCCCGCCCCAAGTCCGGACGCAGGGCCGACTTATATAGCCCTTGCATGGTCAGCTCCACCCCGCCCCATAGCTACCCGGTACCCACTTCCTCTTGCTCACCGCTATGCATACATGCCCTTGCAGTTCGCCGGGACGACGACGTGTCACGAGCTGACGGTTTCTCTATTCGCAGTCTCGCGGACACGGCTTATGGGAAAGTGGGAATTTCGAAAAAAAAGTGACAGCCCAGGCGACGTAGGTAGGAAGGCGTGATGCCCTGCTCACTCCTGATGCCGGCGTAGGATAGGCTGCGTCTGAACGTGGTGCTTGCTGTTTGTCAGGCCGCAGAGGGTTTGACAGCACTTACCCTTCGACTCTTTCCCGCGGGGGGAGGGGCGGCGGGCTACGGATCTGGGCCGCGGCGCACTGGTGTCACCCTTCAATACCTAATGTAGAACTCGGGCGGGGCGCTGGAGGGAGCAGACAGTGGTGGTGAATGCCCTCTTTCCTCTCCTTCGCCTCCGATCCGGGGGGAGGGAAGGTGTGGCATAGGCAAGTGTGATGTAGTTGGCCCCCCTTTAATCTATTAAAAACTCTACGTAGATCGTGGGCAGATGACATATAATTCACAAATCAGATCGAAGCCCAATCCTCTGCCACTTTAGGAATAGGCCCGGCCTCTGTGGCCACTGACAGATTATATGCAAGCTCCACAGTCAGCATACACCCTCCCCTGCCTCGGCCAAGGTTCGTAGCAAACAAGACTCGGACTGTTGAGCCAGACTCCAGGCCCTCGCTTTCCCATTTCCCATCTCCTGATTCTACGTACCAGTGCCGTCGACTTGATCTTCCGTACGACTTCGCTGTGGCACCCAACCACGCTGCCTCCTCCTTTCCGCAATCACTTTCACCCTTCCCACCTAGCAGTCGTTCCCATCCCGAGACTGGCTGGATGCACAAAATACGATGTGCTTCTCCAAGCTTTTATGCCAGGTATCATCGACCTTACCATCCCATCCGACTATTTGGTTTCTAGCTTAGTAGACACGGCCCTGGCCCGATTCCAGAACCGAGTCGATATGCAAGGACCGTAGCTATTCTGCTTGACAAGCTTCCCCGTATGGCTGTCAATATCTAGAATGGGCGCGGGGTTGAGCATGTCGGTATGGCATCAGCAGTGGGCAGCAATCCTACGCAGTCATCCGGAAGCCGGCCTGCGATGGCTGTGTAGATACAGCAGCTGTATATCATACGTGTATAGAGTATGGTATTAGTAATTGAAGAAACACCCTCCTACACGCCGGGGACCCCGACCTATCTAGACGCATGACCTGGAGAAATCCGTCAGTAGATTCCGTTTCTTGTAATGCTATTCTGACCCTAGCTGTCGGTAAACGAGAGTAGCACCTGACGTGTCCCGCTAAGCTTTCGGCAGAACCCGTTGTGACTAACAAGCCACGTCAGCCCCAGCCCGTATGGCTTTGACCGGTCCACATTCAGCTATTCCGCCAAGGGGGGGATTGGGCGCATGACTACTAAGCACTAGAAATTTGCTACCAGACGTATCGGCCGATTCAACAAAACAAACGGTAGAACGTGCGGACAAGACGACGGTGAGAAATCTCTGAGGGCCCCAGTTAACCCATGACCATATGCTACTCAGACACGTCTTCTCCAATTTTTTTTTTGGAACTCATATATTAGTGTAGTTGTGGGACCAATCATCGCCATTGTCGCCGTAAGAGGAACCCCAGCGGTAGGCGAAGGAGCGGTGTTTGTTGGGCAAGGCTCTCTTTGGCCAGGGGACTCATCGTGATGCAAACCAAAAGCGTAAGGCGGTGGTGGTGGTGAGGGTGGTCAGTGCCGACGGGCGGGAGGAGGAAGCGGTAACCTTCACATGTACCCGAGCTTTTGTTGAGTTGACGTCAGTCACCCACACGTCCGATCACGTTGGGCTATTGGAGCGTGCAGCCTGTGCAGATAGGGTCGAGTCGAACCATTTCAAGGCGTCAAAGGTTTTATCCATAAAAAGGCCGGGATGCTATGATATACTGGGATACATCCGTACGTTCCTACTTCGCTCGGTAGCGGGGGGGGTGATCTAATCACGGCGGATATATTAGAATGAATCAAGCTATAGATTGCTAGGGGAAATGTACTATTCGTAGGCCGCACCAAAATAACGGAAGCTGATCACCTCGTCAAGTGCAAGGTCGAAACGGGAGCAGGCCCCGCTCCCAGCTGCAACCCCATCTATAACTTGCACTACCCAGGTTAATTTCTATGCTAGCTACCCCTCTGTCGGTTTCGGTGTCCGCCCGCGCCTAACGCCCATTCCCTTGTCGACCCGCTATTGTCATTCCGGCGACTGATGGTGCCATGGTGGCTTGGGTCCGACGATCATGAAGCTTCCCCTTTAAATCCGTTCCAAATGAAGCCCATGGGTTATGGGCGGGGGGTTTCCGTTCCCCTCTACCACCTTCGCCCGCGCCAACATCCATATCTGCGACCTGACCTACCGCTATTACCATGACAGTCAACTTCAACGATTCGTGCTTGCTAACCGTCCAACCTTCCCTGCCGTCGGGCCCGGCGACGCGTCACCATCAATGGCTACCTGTTTTATCAGCCGGCGTGTGCAATGGTGGCGTCCTCCACCGGCGGGTGGGTCTTTAGCCATCGGCCTGGGCCCTATATATAAGCTATGCCCTCCGGGCTTAGCCCTAATAAGTTCTTATTCCTGCTGGTTTGGTTATATTAACACCGGTTGTACAGAATCTCGATACGGGAGAAGAGCTGTGCTGATTTCAGTACAGGAGACCCTGAAAATGGGGTGGGGTGCTTTGTTAATTACCCCAGATTTAGTTTAATAATTTTAGCACGAATTAATTATTAGGCATTTGTACCATTCGATTCCCCACGCCACCTTTTGGTTCAGGTTGTAGCTGAAACCTGGGCATATCCCGTTGGTGCGATTTCCCCTCCCCCTCAAAAGCGTCTATTTCCCGGAATCAAGTACCCTCAGTCTAAAAAGGGAAATACCGGCCCGCCTGAATGGGACAACGTTGCGGTGGGGTGGTAGACCTCCTGAATTATTTGGGGGGGGAAGCGCTTAAGCAAGTGTGTCTCGTTTAAGCTTTGTGTGCCTTCCAGTTAATTAGATCGGAGGGACAAGACCACCGATGCTACTGTGATTTATATGGCATTAAAATTCTAGTTTATATAGCTGATGGCGCTCCGTAGTATTAATATTGTATTCTTTATAGGCATGTGAAGCCGCCACAGCCTAATATTTCCACCGTCATGCTCAAGTCACTTAACGAAAAAAAGGACTTCCTATGTTGTCTAGATAATAGAACGCGCCGGCGCATAACGTTTAATAAGACAGAATGGCGATCAACTGGCAACCAAGCTGACAGCGGTAGCCTGAGCGGTGACCCACGACAGAAAACGTCCATAGGGAAAAGTAAGAAAGTGTGGGGGTGGAGTAGGATCGGAGGAGAAGAGGGGATGTAAGAGTAGAGGGAAGGTGAGGGGGGGAGGGGGGAAAGGGACAGGTGGGTTTAGGCCTCCTTGACGGCATATTTAGCCTTGCCGGTATCGTTGATCACACAGATATGGTCCAGATCACGGAAATGCTCGTTGTAGTCCAGGGCGTAGCCCACGACGAACGCATCAGGGATGGCGAACCCGACGTAGTCCGGGATGTAACCGCAGGAGAGCGGGGTCTTCTTGAGCAGCAACGACGTGACGCGGACCGACGCCGGTTCAAAGGCCTTGAGTCGGTCGAGCAGCCTGACCATGGTCCGGCCGGTGTCAATGATGTCCTCCACAATCAACAGGTCACGGCCCTTGAACTCGGCCAGCTCCTCGTCGGTCAAGGAGATCTTGACGTTCCCCGTTGACTGGTCGTTCTCATAGCTCTTGACCTTGATAAACTCCAGGCTCAACGGCACGTTCGACCCTTGCTTGGTCACGCACTTCTTCATGAAGTTGACCAGGTCAGCAAAGAACTGGTGGCCGCCCTTCAGGACACAGCAGACCACTAGGGGCTGCTGCCCGCGGGTATCGTCCACGATCATGCGCGCCAGTTTTTCGATGCGGTCCATGACGAGCCCATTCGGGATCATGACGCTCTGGAGGTCATTCTCGTAGTGCTTGGGGATCACAAAGTGCTCCAGCGAGTAGTTGAACTTCTCGGCGGTCACGTCGATCCACGAATTGGTAGCGGCAGGCATGGTAGGCGATGTAGGTGGGCGTGGGGTGGCTGGTAAAGGCGGCGGTGGCGGCCAGGGGTAGGGTGCGGTGGAATGAGGGCGAGGAATGAGTGAGTTTACGGGACTGGAGACCGGTCACACACAAGTAGTGAGGGGGCTACGCTGGGACGACACTTCAAGTGGAAGAGGGCAGGTGCCAGCTGTTTAGGACGGTCCTCGAAAAAAGGTGGCAGTGTCGAAGCCTGTTTTGGTGCAGTACACCAGCCAACCTGGTGCGAAAAATTTGGCAAGTTCAGAGTGGTGAACGCGCGGGGCAAGAGGTTGGTGAAGAAAATGGCCGCCAAGGGCAGAGCAATGAAGGTGGCGCGCCTGGGGGGAGGTTGCACAAGCAGGTGTCTGGGAGCCACCGAACCAGCACTTAGGCGACCAACACCAAAGTGCGCTGCCCCCCTCCGAGCCAATGGCGGTTGGTTACCTGCGTAGCAAGCTGGAGAAAGGCTTCACGTCCACTGGTCAAACGGCCTCCTGCAGAAAAGCAAGGGATCCACCAACTGACAGCCGAGGCGGTGATATTTGGTCATGACGATGGGTCCAATGCACTTTGCAGCACGGTATCCATGACAACTAGCACGACTGCTTAGCCCGAGAGTGGTGGGAGCGTGCCCATGCGAAAGGCCCAGCCGACCTGGGAACGTTTGGCAACCAGATGTTAAAGCGGCAGCCAAAGCGAGGGAAGAGGTAGCAGCACCGGCACATACGGGGACTGGCCGATAGAGAACGGTGTCAAATGTAGCCTAACGCCCAAAAACTTACCGGTAAAACGAACGAGGACGGGACTTGGGTTAAGCCAGTTGATAACGTGGGGGGATTCGGGTGTCGTTATAAATGCGCTGCCGACTGCCGCGGAGCCCAGGGCTTCGCGAAGAAAGGGCGATGCTATCCGGGCGTGTTGGCGCCTTAAACGCCCCAAAAAGGGGGGACAGAAAAATAAAGGCAGCCGTCTGTGCAACCATAACCAGTGAGGCTCAGCAGCTTGAAGAGGCGGAGGTGGGAACGAGGCCCAGCGGGCTAGTTTGAAGCTAGGGTGCCACCGCGTTTCAAGCAGGTCCAGCGTGTGGATGGTAGAATATGGGAACGGGAGGAGCGCCTTCTCACTATTAGCCCCCCCCCCAAGTCGGGTGGGGGGAGTGGCTTGTGCGACATCCTTGTGAACTCCAAGTCCCCCTCTAGCAGGTGAGGGGGTGTATGGAGGGACTTTAGTCCCTCCGTGCAGGTGTGGAAGGCGGGAGGAGACCTGATTGCTGTGATGCGACGACGGGTGTCTGAATGTGGGCCAAGGGGAGGTAAAAGGGTTATCGAGTGACAGGTCTTTGACCTAGTGGTCCTTAGCCCTATCCGACTTCGCAGGCGCCAGCACGTGCGGGAGGCCACCTTGATGATACGAACTGGCTGGCGGATCTGCGGCTTTAATAGCTGCAAATGTCGGCGGAAGCTAAGCTGTGTTTGAAGCAGTAGTTGTGACAGTTACGCCCAGGAATGCCACTCACATGGGGCCAGTGATCCCCATCAAGCTACTGTGGCCGTTACCGACATGTTCCCAGCCGAGCGACTGGGGAGCTCAATATCCCATAGCGAGGATGGCCAAGGGCTCGACCATACCTAGTTGTGTCCGGGTAGGTCCCTACGGAAGCCCCCTTCCCCAGCTAGGTTTACAGGGTTGATGATACGCACATCTCCCACTGTCAATCACCTCCACCTTAGGGAGTCATGGTACAATTTACAGCGTATGCTGTGTGTTGATGGTCTAAATTTTTGTGACTGACAGGTGGTCTTCGGCAAGGGCTTCCGACGACCCATAAGCTCAAATAGCTCCGGGGTACCCCGTCCACGTATGCATATTCCCCACTGCCTGGACCCTAGCCGTCCAGAGTTTAAATGCGCACATCGCGTTGTACTCAATCCGCCTCTCGACCGCTGTCACACATGAATTCCTTCTAAACATAAACGCCCGCCCATTTGTTCTAGAACTCGCATCCATTCTCTCCTCCTCCTCCTCCTCCTCCTCCTCTTTCTCTACCACTTTCTACCTGGAACCCACGGGTCGCCATGACCGACGACGTGCCTCCCGGCCTGGCCCCCGTCGACAACCAGGGCGGCGACCGGCTACCGGACATTCCCACCGATGGTCTGCATCCGATTCAACAGATCATCTTCCGTGCTGCTCAGGGCGTCATCAACTTCGACGCCGAGCTCGAGAAGAAATTCGTCCTCCAGCTGGCTGGGCTCGGTGAACCGCCAACGCAGGCCTCCCAGTCAAGGGCAAACGGCATCCACCACTCGGACCACGAACCCGTGGTCCATTTCGACCAGTCGCTCGGTCCTAACGCGGTGACCCCCAGACTCACCCCTAGAACCGGCCGTGGCCAGGGAACGCGGAAGCTACGCGGGGAAAAAGCCACCATTACCACTCGGGCGACTCAGAGAATGCAATATGAGCCCAATGGGACCGCCGGTTGCCGGTCTCAGCCATACCACGGCGTTCTGTCGAGCACCATCCAGCCCTGGACCCCCTCATCTGCGCCGACCCTCCTGGCTAGTAAGGCCACCGAAAATTCGACCAGTATGAATGCTTTGGCCACTCTCCAGGGAGTTAGGAACGAAAAAACCAGTAGCATCCGCGGTCGCCCGCCCACCGTCGACCCTGTGACTGCATATCGCGAGAATGCCGTGTGTTGGGAGCGCCACATCAATCTCCTCTCTAACCTGGCACGCGAATGTTTGCGAACGAGTCAGTGGGGCTTCGAACTTATCGTTCCGCACACGCCGGTGCCCGTTCACCCCATACCAAATAATGTGGATCACTTTGTTCAAGACAGGAACTGCACACCACAGGCGTGGAGGAAACTCCCACAGTGCCGTACTTGCTCCAATCGCAAGGGCGATATTTGTCGCTTTCAGGGCATCCGAGTGTTCGGTAGGGGTCCTAGCGGAAATGCCCAGTTCGGACCCTTTTTCCAATCGATGGCGCCCCAGCCAATGGTGCCCTATGAGGCCTGGAGCCCGGTGCGCCGTGATCCCCGACTCGACACGGCAAATCATCCCAATGAACGCTACCTCATGCGCGTCACAGCGGATGCCCTTCGCTGGATCGTTAACGAGGAGCTTGCCCTATGCGACGGTTCCGCCCACCCGAGTTACCTGCGTGTCACCATCGGCTCGCGCCAGTCCTGCGACCGGTGCATGACGAGTATCTTCAACGGATTCTGGCTTTGCTCAATGCACGGCTGCGAATACTGCCACGATTGCTTCCGCAACTGGAAAGAACAACACGACGCGGATGGTCCTGAGACGAGCACGGACACCAGCGCCAGCAGACGATTCTATGAGTGTAGCAAGTACGCCCACTCCCGAATTTGGTATGAACATATCCCATCCCAATTCGTGCATATTCAACGTCTGGCGTCGCAGGATCTCACCAGGGTGCTGCAGGCGCTCGATTGCCACGTTCCACTCCATGCTGAACCCGAGCCACTACCGGCGCTGGATCTCACCCGACTTGATCCTGGCATATCGGTCGAACACCGAGACGACAGTCGTCCCCTGGTCCGCGGGACTTACCAGGCGCTAAAGCTTGGCGATTTCCAGGCCCTGTGGCGTGCCGGCAAGCCGCTGGTGGTCGGCGGACTGCTCGACCAGCTCCGGATGGACTGGTCTCCCGCCCGATGGAGCGCAGCCTACGGCACTGAGCTCATCACCGTGATGGACTGCATAGGTAATTGCGAACTAGCCCGCAACGTCCCGCTCAAAGAATTTTTCGCGGAGTTTGACAGCTTCGAGACCAACGCGGCCCTTCCGATTGATGAGCTTCCTCAGGACAAGGCGAGCGACAATACAATCCACACAAACGACGCCCCCCACGCCGATGAGCCGTGTACGGCCTCGCAGTGCGCACGGTGGCTACGCTCCACCAATCCGCGCAAGATTCTGAAAATCAAAGACTGGCCACCGCAGTCCGATTTCAAGGAGACCTTCCCGGACTATTTTGAGGATTTCATGCAGGCCCTGCCGTTCCTGGAATACACGCAGCGTAACGGGCAGCTCAATCTCGCTAGCCGACTTCCACAGAGCTTCATCCCGCCTGACCTTGGTCCCAAGATGTACATTGCCTACGGGTCCACCGACGGCGCTGGCGGCCGCGGAACCACTAACCTCCACCTGGATATGGCCGACGCCGTCAACCTGATGGTCCATTGTTCGCCAGCCTTCCAGGAGCAACTCCGCACCCGAGCAGACCCTGCCTCACCCGACTACGACCCGCAGTTCCCGCCGGCCGCGGCCGTGTGGGACATTTACAGTTTTGACGACCTGGCCACCATCCGCGCGTTTCTGCTCGAAGTCCGACCGAATACCTTCATTAACGACCCGGTGCACGACCAGGCCATCTACCTCGACGCAACGCTCCGGCAGCAGTTGTACGAGACTCGTGGGGTGCGGGGCTGGCGCATCTACCAGAACCCCGGCGACGCGGTGTTCGTGCCCGCGGGCTGCGCCCATCAGGTGTGTAACTATACCAACTGTATCAAAGTAGCTATGGATTTTGTGAGCCCTGAAAACGTCAGCCGGTGCCGCCAGCTCACCGCCGAGTTCCGCCAGCTAGATCGTCAGCACCAGCGCAACGCAGATCTGCTCCAGCTGCGGAGTATCCTCTACCACGCCTGGACCGATGCGCAGGCTGTCATCGAAGGTACCCTCGAGGATTGGCGGTACGGGCCGCGACCTCGTCCACCCACCCCTCCTCCGGTGATGACCAAGAAGCGGAAGGTTAACGCCGCCAAGAGCCCTAATCCAGAAGCTATGGCGCCAATGGATGAAGAGGGTAAGCTGGGACAAGGTCCCCTGGTAGCCGAGGCCGAGACACCGATCGCCATGGCGGTAAAAACCCCCACCACAGCGGGCTCCCAGCGACGCGGGCGCGCATCTAAACTAGCCAACGTGACCCCGCGGTCGACGCCCTCTCGTCGAAGCAAGGCAGTTGCTCAAGCACATATTGAGGCTTCAGTCACAGCCTCACTCAACAGCCAGGGTCATCCGCCCCCAGCTAAACGCGGTCGCCCCACAAGGGTTAAAATGGCCAAGCCCGTCCGTGCGAAATCGGCCGACTTGGCCGTCGACGGCTCTAACCCGTCCGCACCGCAGCGATCGGCGGGCTCGTCGCAGCGATTACGCCCAGGCCGACCCAAGTCTGAAGTCGACATCGACTACACGTCCAGCAGCAATGACGGTGAGCACAGTGATAACCGTTCCGCAGCGACGGCGGCACCCGCAGACACTCCAACTCGACCCTATACGCGGGGTGCCGCTATCCCGATCTATTCGTTATTGTCGCTAGCCGCTAGTCCCTCCGCCGCGAACGGTCAGCCACCATTATCGGGATCACCTGCTCCAGCTCAGGAAATGGCGGCCGCAGTACACAGTGTGACATCAGACTGGCAAACTGGACCAGCCACGCTCACCGGGATTTTCAGCGAGGACCGATTAAACCCTCTCGCTGTCCCGCCCGTACCCGTCATCGACACATCCGATGACACCGAAGAGCTGGACCTGGACTTAGATGATGAGCCCAGTTTTTGACCAAGTGGATTGTCGTCGAGGCAATAGGAGTTTGGCCGAAGTAGTACCGTCTACTCTATATTTACTAAGCAAGGATATTTAGAAGGGATTATACAATTTCATTCGTCTTTACCGTTTTTGCGTTTTGGAGTGTTTTTTTTTTCATGAATGTTATGGGCACCTAATTTTACATCGTATCAATCACCCTTAGCCATCCCTCTATTGCCAGCCCCATGTCCATGCTAGTATGTTAATGCCGGGTGTAGATAGTTATCCTATGTACGTCGTAAACTTTCGTACCTTAGTAGGTCTCCTCGCGTTGCTAGATCCTGCCGTGTTAGCCGAGTTAAATCATGTGATATTAATGAAACACCTACCGTCCACGGGCGCCTAACAGAGGTGTTTTCTGCTATTGGACCGACGGGGCGGGCGAAGCCTTCACCTGGTTTTGGCTACCAAAGCTGCATAGCCATGTGATTCGTAGAAAAAAAAAAGCAAAGCATAGTGACGAGGTTCGCGGATTCCCGTTGGCATAGCATACCATTGTAATTACCCTCGGAAGAGCGGTCGCATGCGCCGCCATTGTTCACCAGTTTCACGACCATCGTTCCCCCCCTTTAACCCATCTCTGTTTGAACCCCGGGCGCCATGTTTTCCGACGATACTGACGCGCTTTTTGAAGCCTTCGAGGCCCAAGAGCCGATCGCCCCGGTTACCTTCGACCTGAGTGCCGCGACTGCTGCCGATGCCGCATCGGAGCCGGCTAAGCGCAAGGCCTCGTCGGCCGACTCCGCCACCCCGAATGGCGGCGATGTCACTGCCGCCGTCGCCGACGGGCCGACAGAACCTACCGACGAGCCTGTGAGCAAAAAAACCAAGCTCATTACGCCCGACCTCGCCGTTGCCGATGAGTTCGAGGAGGACCTCGTGCGCGAGGTCGCCCCCGGCGGTCTGGACCCTAGTCAGGATGGCGAGTCCCTCAAACTGAACCATATGGTAAGTCGTTCGTTAAGAGCCACACGGAAGGGGCTACGGTATGAGTACCGCGGCCCCCCCGTGCCCTGTTTAGTAAACCACAAAAACAAGTATATATATATATATGTGCTTACGTGTGGCCTTTATCCCCTATACCTTTTAGCCCTCTGCTTCTAACGTTCCGCGTTTAACCTTCCTCACACTTGATCACTACTTTCTACTGTCGACACCTCTTCGATATGCTAGGTCCGACACCAAGTTGCCGTTCCGCCCAACTACCCCTACGTGCCCATCTCACAACACAAATCCCCGGAGGTCCCCGCCCGGACCTACCCGTTCACCTTGGATCCTTTCCAGCGCGTCTCCATTGCCAGTATCGAGCGTAACGAGTCGGTGCTGGTCGCGGCCCACACGAGTGCCGGTAAGACGGTGGTGGCTGAGTACGCGATCGCGCAGTGCCTACGGGACAAGCAGCGCGTCATCTATACCTCGCCCATCAAGGCCCTCTCCAACCAAAAGTTTCGCGAGATGTCCGAGGAGTTTGGTGATGTCGGCCTCATGACGGGTGACGTGACCATCAACCCGAGTGCCAGTTGCCTCGTCATGACGACCGAGATTCTGCGGTCCATGCTGTACCGCGGATCTGAAGTCATGCGCGAAGTGGCCTGGGTCATCTTTGACGAGGTGCACTACATGCGTGACGCCGAGCGCGGCGTGGTATGGGAGGAGACCCTCATTATGTTGCCGGACCAGGTTCACTACGTGTTCCTATCGGCCACCATCCCCAACGCCCTCCAGTTCGCCGAGTGGATCTGTGAGATGCACCACCAGCCCTGCCACGTCGTGTACACCAACTTCCGGCCCACCCCGCTTCAGCACTATCTGTTCCCCGGGGGCGGTGACGGGATTCATCTCGTGGTGGACGAGAAGGGTCAATTCCGGGACGATAACTTCCAGAAGGCCATTACCAGTATTGGGTCCAACAAGGATCAGCCGGCCGCCGGGGGTTCGAAAGGCGGGACCTCTGGCGGGGCCAGTAAGGGTCCCAGCGATATCTACAAGATCATCAAGATGATCATGACCAAAAACTACCAGCCAGTCATCGTATTCAGCTTCAGCCGACGCGACTGCGAAGGCTACGCTCTGCAGATGAGTAAGCTCGACCTTAACACCCCGACCGAGGCAGACACCGTGGAACGCATCTTCAAGAACGCCATCACCTCTCTGTCGGAGGAGGACCGCAACTTGCCACAGATTGAGCACATTTTGCCCCTACTCAAACGCGGCATTGGCATTCACCACTCCGGCCTGCTGCCCATCCTGAAGGAGGTCATCGAGATCCTGTTCCAGGAGGGTCTCATCAAGACCCTGTTCGCCACCGAAACCTTCTCCATCGGCCTCAACATGCCGGCCAAAACGGTGGTGTTTACCAACGCCCGCAAGTTCGACGGTAAGACCTTCCGTTGGGTGTCGTCTGGGGAGTACATTCAGATGAGCGGCCGTGCCGGTCGCCGTGGTCTCGACGACCGCGGAATTGTCATCCTCATGCTCGGCGAGAAGATGGAACCGGCCAGCGCCAAGGAGATGATCAAGGGCCAGGCCGACCCGCTCAATTCGGCGTTCCACCTCTCCTACAATATGATTCTTAACTTGATGCGTGTGGAGGGTGTCAGCCCCGAGTACATGCTCAAGAAGTGCTTTTACCAGTTCCAAAATACCGCCCGCGTGCCGGTCATGGAGCAGCGTCTGGCTGCCCTCAAGGATGAGCGTGACGCCATCGTTATCGACGATGAACCGGCCGTCACCCAGGTCTATCAACTCCGGGCCCAGCTGCGCGCCTTCCTGGGCGACATGCGGGCCGTCATGACCCACCCTAAGTTCTGCCTACCTTTCTTGCAGCCGGGGCGTTTGGTGGCCATCGAACACGAGGGGCGCAACTTCGGCTGGGGGGCCGTGGTCAACTTTCGCAAGCGGCCCGCCCCACCCCGGACTGCTGCCAACCGCACCGACGCCACAGCCGCCCCGGAGAACGAGGCCGAGCAGTACGTGGTTGACGTGGTGCTCAACTGCCGGGCCGGGTCGAAGGTCGAAGCCGGTGCTGACCAGTCCGGAACCGCCAGCGTGGAACCCTACAGCAGCCTGGACGAGGGAACCGCCACGGCCCTCACCGTGCCAGCTCTCCTGTCTACCATCACCAAGCTGAGTAGCGTCCGGCTCCACCTGCCGCGGGACCTAAACGCCCCTGGGGCGCGCCGGAAGCTCATGGCCCAGGTCGCCGAGGTACAACGTCGGTTCCCGGACGGTCTCCCGCAGCTAGACCCCATCGAAAACATGAACATCAAGGAGCCCAGTTTCAAGGCGCTCGTGCAGCGCGTTGACATGCTGGAGGATCGACTGCGTAAACACCCGTTGGCGGATGACCCAACCCTTCCGGAACGCCTCGTCCTCTACGAGGCCAAGGTGGCCGCGGGCGACGAGATCCGGGATCTTAACCAGCAGATCGCCGCCGCCAACGCCGTTGCCCAGCTCGACGAGCTCAAGTGCCGCAAGCGCGTCCTCCGCCGCCTGGGCCACGTCACTGCAGGCGAGGTCATTGAAGTGAAGGGTCGTGTGGCGTGTGAGATTAGCTCCGGAGACGAGCTTCTACTGACCGAGATGATGTTCAACGGCGTCTTCAACAAGCTCACCCCGGAGCAGACGGCAGCCCTGCTCAGTTGCTTCGTGTTCCAGGAGAAGTCCAATGACGACGCATCGCGGCTGAAGGCCGAGCTCGCCGAGCCGCTCAACGTCATGCAGGAGGCCGCCCGCCTCGTCGCCCGCGTCTGCCTCGAATCCAAGCTGACTATCAACGAGGACGACTACGTCGGCTCGTTCAAACCGGCCATCATGGATGTCGTGTACGCCTGGGCCCACGGTGCCTCCTTCTCCCAGATTTGTAAAATGACCGACGTGTTTGAAGGATCTCTCATCCGCGCGTTCCGGCGCCTCGAGGAACTGCTACGCCAAATGTGCGCCGCCGCTAAGAGTATTGGTAACACTGAGCTCGAGACCAAGTTCACCGAGGCCATCGTCAAGATTAAGCGTGACATTATTTTCGCCGCTAGTTTGTACCTCTAAAGATTCTACTTAATAAAAAAAGGGAGAGGTTAAGGAGTGAGGGGTAATATGAGCATAATGGTTAGACTTCCACGTTCTCATCAGCCCTGGTGGTGGTTATTTTTCTAATT
Source organism: Tieghemiomyces parasiticus (assembly GCA_027575765.1). Classification (NCBI taxonomy): domain Eukaryota; kingdom Fungi; phylum Kickxellomycota; class Dimargaritomycetes; order Dimargaritales; family Dimargaritaceae; genus Tieghemiomyces; species Tieghemiomyces parasiticus. The sequence goes on along the minus strand of JANBPT010000031.1, from coordinate 30,095 downwards.
TCGTTTCCTATGCTGTTAATAAATTTACCACATGCGGTCCGGGCTCATCGTTAACTAAGACGGCCGGGTCGACTGGTGTGAGGTTTCAAAGCCGAGCTAGGTTCAAAGGTCTTTAATTTGAATTTGCACAATCTTTTAAGGGGCCTTGCACCTATCTGTATAACAAATGTACTTTTTAACGTGATATTTGAGCAACACCAACTGTGTTTAATGATTGGCCTCAAGAGGCAACAATTGCGAGCAATCGGAGCATAGCTTTCGGCGTATCGCTCATTTTGGATAACCAATACTTAGTTACGGCAATTGGTTCAGAAGTTGATATACCCACAACCTCCCAAGTCTCTCATGGCGTACTTCATTTCCATCATCTCCACCCCGTCATCGCTATGGCCTGTATCCGATCAGTCTTTCACTGAGATCGGTACTACATGTGCTAATGTAGATTAAAATGATGAGGAGTGCATAGTAGATGGTTGGAGGAGTAGGGCGGCCGTATGATAGACGACAACCACACAGCGACTTGATCATACACGGTGCTTATACATAAGAACAAGCGGCGCCCCCCCGTTCCAAGTCTGGTTTATCGGAGCCTCTATTGTACATAACATTAAATCGGAGGAAAAACAACCAGCATCGCCATGGCACACGGTCGTGTGCCATTGAGTTGAATTTGCCGGTGTGGAGCCAACATTGTACTGATTTCAGTCCGAGGTGATGCGTATGTATGATCTTGGTGACAACAGGTCAGCCCCCAGCCTGCTGCATTGAAGTCGAGCCAAAACCCTACTTTTAAGCGAGGTTAAAAGAGTAGGCTGCACGCTACTGTCCTCGGTCGGTGATCAATCCCTCACTGAAATTGGCAGTCTGGAGTAAGTCAGTGGCTAAGGTCTACCAGCCCTGGACCCCCCCCCCCCCCCTGCGTAGAGCGTTAGACGGTGGGGGGAATAGCCATACGTATTCCTGTGCCAATTCGGGCTTATGCCTTATTGAGACCGTTCTGGAACTATGGAGAATGATTTACCATCCCGAATCAGGGATTGGTGGATACCCAAAAGGCATCCTTGCTGACGTGTATCTTACTAAGCCAGTTCACGCTTCACTCAAATTACATAAAAGCTGGCATAACCACCATCTCCTATACCACTCCCGAGTAGTCTGCTCATTGGCGGATTGATCGAGCCCCGTAACGAATTGGACCATCAGAACTAACTATCCGAGCTGCAGTTCCCTGCCAGATTTTCACTGAATCGGGTAATCGCTAGCGACACTTGGTTGACCTACGGGGATGGGCTACAGCTGTACTGCGCAAAGGCCGTGTCGGGAGGATTAGATGCTCAGGGTGAGACGCCATAGAGCTCAGGGCTTAGAGGGTGAAACACTAAGATGGAGAAACGCTAGGAGTGACGGAGAATGCCGCGTAGCCCAGGGCAGTCTGGTGACCCCGCCAAGGTCTCTAAGTAAAACAAGCTACCTTGTTCGCTCGGCTGACCATTTAAAAAGAGTCACCAGCTTATGACTTGGAGTCGATATCACCTCTTTGCTTGGCCATTCCCTCACCACCTTATTAAGCATCTACCGAGCCTGTTACCTCCCACCACCGTAGCCATGACCGATCCTAAACCCATTATTGCCGTCGTCGGTGCCACTGGCACCCAAGGTACGGACACGTAGGCCGTAGCGCTGCCGTACACCCGTAATACCACAGCTAACCGTTGATAATGAAGAGAACGCTTTATTTGTGTGGTACCGCGCTAGGTTTGGTACATTTGAGGCCAGGTCGCAACACACGTTTACGGATAAGAAATCCTTCCATACTTATTTTTTTAGCTAAACCTTCTGATTATCTCCCGCCCTACCGCACTCGCCTTGATCTGTACCATCAGGTGGCTCTGTTGTCAGTGCTCTCCTCCAGTCCGGTCATTTTGCCGTGCGGGCACTTACCCGCAATGCCCAATCGGACTCGGCTAAGGCCCTAACGGCACGCGGTGCCGAGGCCGTCGAGTGCAACGTTTACGATCCAGTGACGCTGGATCGGGCCTTCCGAGGCGTCCATGGCGTTTTCGCTACGACCTATCAGGATATGCAGGCCAAGAGGGCGCATCCCGAAACCGACCAGGGTAAGAATATCGCCGACGCTAGCCAGCGCGCGGGAGTGAAACATGTGGTGTTTAGCACTCTGCCCAGCGCGAACAAGTTGTCCGGCGGCAAATACAAAGGGGTCCAGCACTTTGACGACAAGGCCGTGGTGGCCGACTACATGCGCGAGCTCGGTCTGCCAACTACTTTCTTCAACCTGGGCTACTACATGAACAACCTGACGACAGTCCCCATCGTGTATCAGAAGTCGGGGGCCGACGCATACGAGTTCCTGCTACCCGTTCCGGGGGATACAACAGTGCCAATCGTGGATGTCGCCGCTGATATCGGTCGCTGCGCTTCCTACAGCTTCCTCCACCCTGAGAAGACCGTCGGCCAGGAGTACCTCATTGCTTCCGGGTTCTCCACCTTTGACGCGCTGATCAGCCAACTGTCCCAGTTTACTCACAAAGATATCCGTGTCCGCCAGCTGACCCCCGAAGAACAGGCCAAGCATCCCTTCTACGGTATCGAAGACTACAACCAGATGTTCCAGTACTACCGCGACTTTGGGTATAGCTCTGAGCTCGATCTCACCAAGACTGAAAAGACGTTCGGCAAGCTGACCTCATTCACGGATTTCCTCGCCCGTGAGAAGCACGTCCCCCTCCCCGAGTAGTCCCAAGGTTTATCCGGACACTATTCTGTGGCTGGGTCACTAGGATCTTTCTGGGAAATTACTAATCGGGTACGAGCCAGACCGGGATAATTATCAATAAAGCTTTATTTCCTGCCCTACTGTCTAGGATACCATCTGATGTGTAATTGGCTTGCTTTGTCGTCCTTGTGAAGAGAACTATCTGGGCCCTGCATGCTTTCTCCCCTACTTGCGCGTCCGTTCCTGCTTTCGCCCTCCAGGCCTAGCCCCCCCTCTTGTTAACTGGCGATTCTGCACGGGGAGACACTTTCCACCCATCCCCTTTACTAGCAAAGCCGCGCTAATGGTTTTATAAGCATCCTGTGACTGCTGTATTAAACGACCATGACCGGGACGTCAGCTACAGATGGCCTTCCAAATAGGCGCCCACCCCTGTTACTTCCCGGGTGGCACGGGTGACAACCAATGATGGTCAGTGACCGGTGCTTGCCATGTTGTTTAGCCAGAGCCGGGCATGTAGGCCCGAACTGTTCGCCAGCACACCGCTAGCGGGTCCGCAAGGCATCCTTCTTGCACCGATATATACCCTATCAGACGCCGCGAGCCAAACCAACGCCCCAGCTATTCACGTGCCTCGCCCTCGCAAGCAGATGGTTAACCTCAATGACTCATTCCTACCAGATCAACGCGCTGTGGCGTCTCCTCAACGGGCCCTCCCACTTGGCCGATTGCTCTAGCGTGGTTAGAACGAGGGAGATTGAATGGCTTGGCAATGGCGAGGTGCCACCTTCTTGTTTGTAAGGCAATCGCCTTCATTTCCCTAGCACTGACCTTCCCAGCCCCTCCTCTCCTAGCTGGCGCACGCGTGTTTCTTCTGAGCTCCCTTACGCCCCTTTCCATAGGTCGCGCTGATTTCCTTCCGTTGTCAAACTCACGCCAGCCCCCCATATTCGCCCACCCCATACCCCATACCCCCCCCCCCATGGGTGTGAATTCATCGACCTCTCTCCTGCCAGCCGCTTCCGCCTGCACCTCTCCACCCTGTCCCCACCACCAGCCAATATCCGCCCCTCCTGGCCACTGAGCTACCTTGCTTGGCTTTACGCTCTGCCTGCTCTCATTCCCATTGCAGCCCTCACCTGCATCTCCTGGTCGTGTCGCTCTCTCGCTCCACACTTTTGGCCTCCGTACCTATCCGCCCCTAACCCATTCCGAAAGCTCTGACCTTCGCCTCAACTCTCACCTTGATTGCCTTCGAAACCGACCGCGCCATTTCCCTCGCCTCGCTATTGAGCCCATTCTTCGGCCCCCCTGGCACTCTTGTGACCCTATCTGTCCAATGCCGCGCCGCTTTCCGTCTCAGCGCCAGTCCCGCCGCTCCCACCGACCGTGGGCGCCCAGCGAGCAGCTGCGCATCCGACCGCCGCGCCGGACTAGTGCCGCTGACGACAGTGGGCCGGTGACCTTCCAGTCCGAGATCGAGGTTAATTTCCCCACGGCTTCCCGTGCACGGCCCCTGCGCTCACCCAGCGACGACCCGCCCAGTGATGCGGACGAGGCCTGGCCGGTCTACGCCATGAACAACTCGGCTGCTTGGCTCTACGCCCGTGAAATGGACCACGCGGACGTCGATCTGATGGACATGGACGCGGCCGGGGACTCCCTCCGCCACATGATGGATGTGGTCGCGGCAGAGGAATTGGCAGGGCAGCAGGGTCGTCGGAATGGCAGTTCGGCGGCCGTGGCCCAGGCCGGGGACAGCCACAGTGGGTCGGACACCAACAGCAGCGGTAGCAGTAGCGGAAGTGGGTACAGTGAAGGCAGCAGCACCGCAGACGACCGGCTGCCCACCAACTACGAGCTCGGGATTCAGATTCTCAACATGGCGCGCGAACTGGCTCCTTCCGACTCGGAGGTGGAGGCCAACGCCGGGATTGACCGGCACCGCGGCTACGGTCTGAGTTACAGCAGCAGTAGCGAGACCGAGACCGATGTAGTTCCGCCAGCGGACCCCCGCGAATTTGGCCGGCTCGACCAGCGGCCGCTCCTGGGTCGGAGCCGGCGCCTCCCGGCCGCGGGACCGTCCCTCCGGGCCACGATCGACACACTTACCCGCGGCGGTCAGGCCTATTCGTCCCTGACCCGCAGCCTTGTGGCCGGCGCCTCGGACAGCTCTGATGCCTCGTCCCCTGCCCGGTCGCCGCAGCTTCCGACCATCCGGGACAACGCCGGACGGCCAGGGAGTAACTTACCCGAGCATCTCCGCGACCGCATGATTTTCCCAAGTAACCCTACCATTACTCTGCGCCGAGGGGGGAGTCGCCATCTCACCGACCCGTCCTCCGCTCCGTCGCGCGGGAGCGGCAACGATTCCCCCGGCAGTGAGGACAGCCCTACCGGCTACCGTTTCGCTTTGAGCACCCACCCGCCGGCAACCCAGCAACCCGCGCCCGACGGGCCGGTCAACGAGGCTGACCGCATGCACAGCCGGGACCAACTTCGGGGAATGGCGCCCGCCACGGCTGCCTACCGGTCCATGATTGCCCGGCTACAAGCCGGGGCCGACAACCTGAGCCACACCACCCGCAGCGGCACTGGTGTCCCCGCCCTGCTCAACGGCCGTCCAGATGCCGTGAACTCCTCCGTGTGGGAAGCTCTCTACCGGGCCAATCGGCGTGGCTCCGGCAATGAGGAGGACACGCCGCGCTACCGACAGAACCGCCACCACCTCCGGACCCGCGCCCTCCTGGCCGGTGGAGCCCATACCAACCCCGCCCGGCGCTCACCCTTTGCCCACCGTCACGGCCGGTCCCTCCGCCCCCACCAAACTACCGAGGATCTGGTACACAAGACGCCGGCAGGCGGCCGGACTGAGGGTCCCGCCCAGCCGCTACCGGTCCCGCATCCGACCTCAGAGTGCAGCTTTCTGCGGCCGGGTGCGCGGTTCCGTGGCAAGCAGGCCACCGACCAGGGTCCCCCATACGACTTTGGCGAGCTGTCAGAGTGGGAAGTCCGTGTCACGATTGACCGGGTGGACCACGCCCGCGGATGGCTGGCCGGGACGATGCAGTCGGTGGACGTACCCAAGGCCAGCTCATCCAAGGTGACAACCTACTGGGACGGGGAGATTTTGGATTTCAAGACGCGGGGCCTGCATACCCGCAAGTGGCATGCCACGTCAGCCAACGACCGGACCATGTGGCTGCTCTTCCGCGCCCTCCGTCCGTTGGCCCACGGACACCCGGGTGAGCGCCTCGAGGCGTTTACCCCGGCGCTACTCCGCGAGGTCGACCAGGACTACATTTTGATGCGGTGGAAGGAACGCTTCTTCACCGACTGCACCCAGGCCGATAACAGCCTCACCATCGCTGGGTTCTATTACATCTGCATGCGGCGGCGCGACGGGGCCATCCAGGGTTACTATCACGACCACCAGTGTCGGCCCTACCAACACCTCCGTCTCAAACCGGATAAAGCGGGTGGGAGTGGCCAAACTTTCCCGGCCCTTACCATCGCTTAAAGGGGCGCGGGTGTGGATCGGATGTCTCAATTGTCTCTAACCTCTCTCCTTCTTCCCCCTCGTTAACACCTTCTAGATCATATGTGCGACATACCTCCTCTATGTTTATTTTTTATAAGCTTGACTGGTATGGCCATCTGTACTGATTTAGTATGACCGGTTATCGGTCGTCATCTGGGTAGGAGTACAAGAGATAACGATCCTTTATACCATCTGTATTAACACTAAACGCGTAGGATCCTATATCCTTTGGATTACATTTGAGTGCACGTGTGAACCGTTTAGGAGAAAACATGGGGGTTTTGGTGTGGATAAGGAAATTAGGCCTGCGTAAGGAGCTACCGCGGTAAGCTGGTCAGGTCAAGTATCCATCCGACCCCCCTCAACGTCCTGAACCAGTTGCTGTTTGTTGGTAAAATTCTGGTTGAATTTGAGCAACCCGTTGATATCACGGGCCCAGTCGACGCTATTACCCACACGGTTAACGCAGGGTACCGGGTACGGTGAGGCGCGTACCTGGAGGTACTGGCCCACCCGCAATGACATGACCTCGCGGCCGTCGAGGGATACCTCCGCGATACTCCGGCTCGCAGCCGCAATGTGTAGCTGGATCACCGAGTAGGCCGGGAGGAGCGTGGTGCGGAACGAGAGCGACCGCGGACAGATGGGCGTGAGGAGCAGGCTGTCTAAAGCCGGATGAACGATAGGGCCTCCGGCCGAGAGCGAATAGGCCGTGGAGCCCGTGGGTGACCCAATAATGAGACCGTCGGCGACGGCGTTGGTCAGAAACTCGCCGTCGACCCAGCAGTCGATGGACGTGAGGTGTGGGAACCGACCCCGGTGTACGAGAACCTCGTTCATTACATGGTGGTCGACCGCGGTCCCGGCGGCGGCGGTGTTACTGGTTGGGATGGGGAGTCGCGTCCCGTCAGCTTCGTGGACGGAACAGGACAGCCGCATGCGCGGCAGCAGTGTCACATCTCGACCCTCAATCACCCGCTCCAGGGCGGGTCGGTAGTTGCTGATATCGAAGGGCAGAAGGAAGCCTAGCGTACCCATCGAGAAAGAGATAACGGGTGGTACAGGGCCCGGGAAAAGCGCCGAGAGGTGCAGGACGGTGCCGTCCCCGCCGAGGGTAATGGCAAAGTCCACCACCCGGGAGTATTCGTTGACGACACCTGTGTAGGAGGCAGAGGAGGGCGTGGAACGAAGGGGGGGGGGAAGGGGACGGTCCGCCAAGGTCAATGACATTACACATGACATTTTGCTAGGGTGGTCCTTCGACCAGGCATGTCCTTTGGAGCCACAGGGTTAGGGAAAGGCGGAGGTTTACCTTTGGGGATTACGTAGACGAAGGGGAGAACCCCGACAAAGTCCTGAGCGACGTCGTGCTCCAACACGACGTTCAGGGTCGGGTACGTCTCGCGCAGCCACCGAACCATATCGACCAGAACCGCGTCCGTGGCTGCATCCCGGGGTTTCTTTTTGATGAGAATTGTCCGTGGGGGTTGTGACCACTGCAGGTGGCCGTGGCGGGGTCTAATTAAATATCCAGGCGGAGCGAAACATGAGCGGTAGGGACAACAGGTGAGCGTGTGTCTGCACCCTTGTACAGCTGGTTAGGGACGTCTGCCCACCGCGGGGGCCGTCCTGCCAAGCATATTTCATAACGAAAGGGTTTTAAGGCTATATGGTCATACTTACTTGGAGATGGGCTGGTAACCCGGAACTGTGGTTTGGCAGCCTGGATCAGGCACTGATAGTTGCCAGGGTAGCAAGGGAAGAAGAAAACAAAAGGCAAACATATATAGATACATATGTCCAATCAGTCTCCGCTGCCAGTAAACATCTTTGCCGCAGTAAACGTGTGAAAGGAGGCCTGTGGCCCCACCCACCTTTACCATGGATCGCGGAGGAGGTCGCCGCGTCGTTGTGGGTGACACAGAACGGGATACGGGTCGGCAATTCCGTCGTCAGCCTTAGCGCCGCAGTCGGCGGCGTGACGCGGGAGTCTTTCATGGTGCCCGTGGGGGTCACTGCCGAGGTGCTAAAGGTTCGGTGCCCGTCAAGGGGCTGTAGTCGCTGCCTGGTGTCAGCTTGGCCTTCCCAAATGGTCGCTCTGGGGTGCCGCACCGGAGTTGTGAGGTGTCCATTACGCAAGGCCGGCATGCAGACCAAGGTCCGTCGTATAGCGGCCCTGCTGATCAGTGTCGTCATGTGGGGTTAGAGGCTGAGGAATGTCGGCTACAGAAGGAAGTAAATCTATTTGATAGCGGCCGTAGGAACGGACTTGCCATTCCTTAGGAGACTATGCGGCGGGAAGTGGGTACGCACGGTCACCAGCGCGGGGCCCAAAGGGTCACTTGCCATTGACGTGGCGGATAAGAGGTGGAGAGGGTGAGAGCCAAGAGGCTGCCCAACCTCCAGTTGGCGGGTTGGATATGTAGGAGTATGTGCTCGCGCGCATGTCCTTCCCACCGGATCAGGCTATACCCTGTGTTTATGTTCATTTTCTCCTTGTATCCCGCGCTGTGATTTATGTGTGATGCCCGTATTTTTTTGTAGCGCGGTAACAATTTATTATATACAATGGTAGGCTTAGAGACAATCATGTGGCCGCTCACTGGACCGGAGGTGGAGCAACTCACTGTTAGTCACACTATACCGGAAGACTACCCCCCCGTAGGCGACTAAAAAAAGGCAGTTGCTCCACAGACCATTCTCATAAATCAATACTAACTGGATAGCTAGCACCTGATTTACACTTTGGTGACCGTGTTTTTGATAAATAGAGTGGAATAGGGACGGTGAAGATTGTCGCGTTAAACCCTAAGGGATTACCGGTAACGGAAACAATAGCAACACGGTATGTATATGCGATAGAAGGAAGTGCCATCAGAGGAGATATATAACCAAATCGGAGAGGGTGATGCCGGTATAATCGGTTGCCGCCTGGACCGGAGTACGCTAGAGCATGTAATGTAGGAGAGGGTATCCATAGGAACTAGGTAAGAGGTACTGGGCTTTACCAATGTGAGCGCCTGCGAGAAGGGCCACACACCGACGGCAGTACTACTAGTTGCTAATGGGTCCCCTGTGCCGGCTACAGGAGCAGGTTATTGTAGTGGGGCAGATGTGAAAATGCCACAACTTCAGTTCTAGAGTGGTGGGTGAGGTGACGGGTGCCTCATCGCACCCTGCTGCCAACGCCTTCTACGCCTCTTCTCTAGCGACAGAACTCCTCGCGACGCTTGGCTAACTGAACTGACGTTGGCCTAGACCAGCCAAATTAGAGGGACTGGTCTCACTCTACTGGGCCACGTACAATGCACGGAGTCAGCTGGCCTAGGGTGCAACCTTTACCGGTGACTATGAGAACGTGAAGTGTGGCTTCAACCTGGCATATCAGAACTTTATCCAAGGCCTGAGTCGTCTTGGAAAATGGTTAAAACAAAGGCACCTTCTCCAATCATAACCGGCTACAGGCTCAACTGCAACGAGGTATGCCGTTGCACAGTCAATATTGTTAAACAACCCGGCCCTAAAGAACGAGTGAGGCCATCGTGGCACAAACCTTTCCTTCGACAGCCAAGCCGAAACTGTACGGCCGAAAGGGCCGCGTACTGCTCGACTCTAGGCGTTCGTTTTACAGTAAAGGAGCAGCGCCAGCGCCTAAAGGTACAAGACTTGGGCTCAGAAGTGGGTAAAGTGGTAGCAGTGGGACAGGAAGGTGGCCGTTTCTTAGCCGGGTTCCACAGAGCTGCCAGTCAGCTGAGCTGTGGCGGGAGGTCGTCTGAGGTTCCCATACCTTAATGTTGTCAGTGATTGAGGGCAGACGAGGGAAGCGGTGGAGTGGCCAGCAGGGGCGGTTGGTGACCATGTTCAGTCGCACAGCTCATTTATAGGAGCGTTGGTGAAGGCAGGGGTGAGAGGTCAATACACGCCGCTCGGGCCACGAGCCAATGGAATGAGCTATGACCGCTCCTCCGTAAGGCTGCCTCTCGTTTCTGGCTTATTATACCATCTCTGTCAAACTATAGGTGTATTGACGTTACTATCGGTATTCCAAGACTACAGCCAGCCCGGATCTCCTTCCTCCACCTCCCAACAGCAAAAGGTCGGCAGTCCCTCTGTGCCGTGCCATGTACGTTATGGCAAGGCACGCTAATCGATAGCCACCGTGTCGCTAAAATACCCCAAAGAAGGGGGGAGGGCAAGGGTCGCGGCTTTATGTCTACGACGCCGCGGTCCAGCTACGCCACAGTTCCCTTAGACCGGTTCTCCCCCAACGGAACACCTACTGATATCGAGACACCTCTATCGCAGATATGGTAGGGCGTTAATGGGCTGTCTGTCGGCCAACTATTCCGGTTCGTTTTCCCACTCACAGCGGTTGAGGCAGCAGCACCAGAACTGCAGATGTACCTGTACGACCCAGTGATGGGGCTGGCATCCCAGCCGGGTGACACCTGCGTGATCAGTTCGTCATATATTGGCCCTGTTGTTTCGGGCGGTCCCCTCTAAGCCTATTTTATTTCATAAGTAGCAAACGGGCGTACCGGCGGCGAGGCGAAGGTGTAGGAGGGAGGGTAGCCGGAGGAGAAGGAGGCGGTCACGTCGAGAAACCACCCTCGACGGGGGTTCGCCGACACCTTGTAGTTCGTATTACCCTTTACCTTGCTACCTTGAAGCGCCCTCTTTCATTGACAATGAGTCGAGAGGAGGAGGCGAGAAACAGGTCACGTCGGCTACGCAAGATTCGGAATTTTCGCACATACTGCCGCGCTTCTGCGATTTCTCCACGCCTGTTAGACGGCAGAGTGGTCTGCTGTTGTCAAATAAATATCCAGCTTCGGTCAGCACCGACCATAGATATATATATATATCGTCCTCCCCATCCTCTCTTAACCGAATTATAAACATATCATTCCCACTATTGTTACTTACGATCTAGACATATCACTTCCGCTATGCTTTTCCGCCGCCACTTCGCCTTCGGGGCTTTAGCTGCCGCCCTTGCCTGCGCCATGGCCATCCGCGCCGTCCCTGTGGCCCAAACCACTGCGTCACTTGCCCTGCACCGTCGATCGCCTATGGGTATTCCCTTCTACGGAGTCCCGACGACCAGCCCAACAATCACTCCGGCCGGGTCTCCTAGTGAATTTGATATCCGTGCCCTCACCACTGATCCACTGGAGGACATTACGAGACGGGGCACCGTCTCCTTTGCCACGGTCTGTGACTATATTACAGCCAACATCGAGCGGGCCCGCCAATCCGTTTCCGACGTTTACTCTTCATATATTTTAGACCCCATGGTTATTCTGGCTCGGCAGACTGGTTATGAACTGCTCTTGATTTACGAGCAGCCCTCGGGGTTTTACAATTTCGAGAAGCTGGATCCAGACACAGTTAACTACGAAACGGTGAAAGCTATTTTGCCTAACAACCAGCCCGCCATCCTAATCCTGTTAAACCAGGGTCTCGAGTCGAACCGGCAAATCAAAGGTATCTTGGAAACACACTTCGGGCCACGTAGATAACCAATCGCTTGGTCAACCGGGATATGCCAATGATGGACCATTGGGTGATGCCGACAAGCCCGTATTGTGGCTCGGGGTCAACCCTCAAGGTTCACGATTATAATGAAATCACTGCATACCACCCATCAGCTGAGTACGGAATAAAAATCCACCAAAAAAACTACAACGACAAGTGTTTAGTAAAAGGGATCAGAAGCAGTACAGATGCAAAAGGATACACGAAAAACAAAACAGAAGCGATAAACGAGGTGACGGGTCGGCTAAAGGAACACAGTAACACGGGTATCATATTTCGCTTCAGTTGGGGTGGTTAAATAGGTATTCCAATGCGGCGTTGACGTCGCCACCCGCAGCCAAGAGGGCCCGGATATTCTGAGCGGCGTCGTAGAACCCCATTTCATTGAGCTGCTGGAGTTGAACCTGGAATCGAATCTCCGGGGGATCGCGGTCGACGGCGGTGGCAGCTGGGGCGCCGGGGTTGGGCGAGCCACCGGGAAAACCTCCGGCGCCGAACAGGCTGAGGAACGGGTTGTCAGCGAGGTTCGGCGTACCGGCGGCCCCACTCTCGTTCGTGCCGGCAGATCCGGGGCTACCGGAGGCTGAAGCCCAGGGGTTAAATAAGCCACCGGCTCCGGTTCCGGCCTGGGGATTGGCCTCGGTACCTTGTTGCAGGTTACGTAGGGCCATCATACCACGCATCACGTTCGGGTCGAGCAAGGTCCGCATGAGTTCCGGGTTCTGGAACATTTGGCGCATCTGTGGCGTCATAGCCTGGGCCATCTCGGGGTTCATGGCCATCATTTGCTCCATGATGGCCGGGTTGGACAGTGTCTGCCGCATCGTCTCTTGGAAGTTAGGGTCGCCGAGTAGGCCAGACATCATTTCCGGGCTGGGTTGCGGTAGGCCGCCGAGGGCACCGCCAAACGGAGAGGCATTGGCTCCCAGGCCACCGGCACCACCACCCAGCAGGTCGGCTAGGTTGGCGCCACCAAAGGGCGACGGAATGGCGTCAGGGGAGGTCGCGCTACGGTTAGCTTCACCGGAACCGGCAGTAGCCGTAGCCGACGGGGCCGAGTTGGAGGGCGTGGACGGCGGGGCGGCCCCACGGACCATGTGAATCGTGTGACCCTCCGCCACCTTGTAGCTGGAGAGAACCTCAGGGTCCTTGAGGACGCGGCCCGAGTAGATGAGACGCTGGCGGTCGGTAGGTGTGTCGCATTTCTCGGCCACCTTGGCCTTGAGCTGTGCGACGGTCGTGTCGGCCGGGTCGAAGGTGACCTGGAATGAACCCTCGCTGGTGCTCTTGATGGTTACGGTAATCTCGGGCATGGCAGGTCGAAGTTGGAGGACTGGGCGGTGGGGGGGGGCGATTGGTGATGGAAATGGGTGAGGAGGTTCGGATGGGAATGGGTGGCTGTACAGGCCAACGAGAAAGGTGAGGGAATGCGAAACGGCGAAGGTGTAAGGGCCATATGTTTGAACTCCAGTGGCTGGTGACTTTGCAGTGCTGGGTGACGATGGTTGAGTCCCGCCGCAGCCGCTAAGTTGGAACTGGGGGGGGCAGAGTTCCTAGCCATGGTCAGGATGCAGGGGAGGGCGTGTGTGTAAGCCCCCTTGCCCAGCGGAACTTTCTGGGGCTTCCTGCCCGACCTAAAAGGTGGTCTATTCAGCCGTGCATACAGCGGGTAGCAAAGGAGGGCTACCTGGCACACGTGCGCTCGCGTGCTGGAGATTGAAGGTACCAGGGTCCTTCGGAAAGTACTGCAAGGTGGCTCAGAAGACCATCGGCACCATGGAGGGGTGTAAGCGCGTTAACGGCCGCGACTGGACGTTTACGGTTACCTAGTCTTCCCAGACTCGGCAGGACGTGACGCGGGATCGGGTGTCGCCAGCCCTTGTCTTCGGGGCACTGCTCTCTCGACATTCAGTTGGCTAACCATGTTCGACATTTTCCCGGCACGATGAACTCGTAATTCTCTGGAGCCGCCTACCTCCTTCTCCTGCAAATATCCGCCTTCAACTGCTCTCAACATTCGTTGTCGGACCTTTTGCGACGGTGACCTACCACACTGTCTACTCGCATCGCATCCTGCCACTCTGACCTCCTCCATTTATTCCCGCAAGGGCCCGCACATTCCCTCTTCCGCCCTTTGGACATGGCCCTGGTGACACCGAAACCCCCGCCGATGGGTCGACGGGATCTTTTGGCCATCAAGCAGCAGCTCGCCGACGCGTTGAGCGACAACGGCCCACTCTATTGGCGGGCGCTGACTGATTTCGTGACGGGCAAGCTCAACCATCAAGAGTTCGACTTTTACGCCCACTTGTACATTCCAGCTGACCAAGTCCACCTCCACAACACGTTCATTTTGGCCACCATCCACAATGCCCACCGGGACGATCGGCCACCCCTCACCGGCGGGCCGGTAGTGGAGTGGTCGCGCAAGCGGTGCCGTGATGACGCCGGCGGCAGTGGGGGTGACGGCGCCAATAACCTTGGTCGAGTCGTCGGGGCAGACGGCCGGACGTATTTTGACGAGAACGACGAGCCACTCGACCCGGTCGAGCAGCAGCGGCTGCGCCGCGAAAAGCTCAAGAAACTCATTCAATCCATGAGCAAAGTCGATCGCCGGACCATTCGTCAGCTGCTCAAGCGAGACGACGCCGGTCAGGGTCGACCCCTGCTGGCCAATGCGGGGGGGCAGGCCAGTCGGCGACCCGTTCTGCCGTTTGCAGTGGACCAGATCCTGGCCTCCACCGTGGCCGACTACGCCCGCGGTGTGCAGGCCCCACTCTGCGTGGACGAGCGTGCCGTACCCGACGTGGATACCCTGCGTCATCGGCTGGGCCTGATCGCTTTGGAACACGGCCTGATCGACGGGGCCACCGCCGAGGCTGCCCAGATTGTTATGTTTGGGCTGGATGTGCACCTGCGCAACATCATTGCCAACTGCATCTCCAAAGTGCGCGGGGCCCCACCGGTCGTCAGCCACCACGCGCACCTGGGATCAGTCGAGCCCCGTACCACTACCGGAACGGACTCTCCCACCGGGTTCCAGACCCTCCGCCTCGCCGATCTGCTATTCTCAGTCGAGATTTCGCCTTACGTTCTGACCGAGGTGCCTCTGAGTATTGAACGGCTCGCGGCCGTATCGGGCGACGATGGTAGTAGTGACGAGGACGGTGATGATGGTGACGACAATCCTGGGACGAGTAGCCAGGAACTGGCCAGCCGCGCACGGAGTGGCACCATGAGCAACGATGGAACCCACAACGGAGCGCGAGACAGTCCCGACCGGCCCCGGTCGCACAAAACCCCGCGGCTAACCGTCTTGGCCTCGCCTGCCGTGGGTATCGGATCTCACACGCCCACCTTACCCAAGTGAAGGCGGAGTACGCTGTGGTCGTATCAGACACTTCTAGGCGGTTTATTAGCCCTTACCAACTTCCTAGCCGTTATGCATGGTGCCGGTCGACCAACGAACGGGGGCAATCTCCCACCTGTATTATTAGACTTTACTTTATACCGGGCCGCAATATTTTCCGCTTGTCCATTTTAATGGTTATTATTAAACCCCCTGATTAAGATCAGTGGTCGGTATTTTGAGCCACCAAAAAAAAAGTCGAGTTGCTCATGGAACGCGAGGCCTGGAGCGACCATATAGGGGCCAGACGGGTGTAGCTACGGCACTGGAGGCGGAACACGTGGTCGATCGTTGGTCTAACGACCCAGCTCCAGCAAACACCACCTTACAGATATTGCCGCCACACGGCCTACGACGTGGCGATATCCCGGCGTACGATGCGCGAGTGTTGTCTGGTAAACAAAAGGCAAAAATGGTAGCAGCAGTAAAAATGAGTTAGTCGGGGCCGTATGACTTGCTCGTAGTCGACTGCTCCTACCACAATCCATGTGGTTGCTGGCACTAACCTACCCTCCTTTACCCCTTTCCCTTCCCGCGCCCTTCCAAGTGTCGACTCCATACTTACGTTTCGTCCTTGTACACCTGCCAGTAGTGGTCGGTATAGTCCGACCGTCCGAGTAGCTCCACGAAGGCCTCATCGTGGGTGATCACGATCAGCTGGAAATTGCGCTGTTGGCGGCGGGTGCGGATAATGTGCGACAGACTGTCGGCCAGATTGGCGATATTGTCCCGGTCAAGGTTGGTAGTCGGTTCATCAAGAGCCAGGATGCCGCAATGCACACAGAATGACTCAGCGAGGGCCATACGGATGATGAGGCACGACAGTACGCGCTGGCCGGCGCTGCATCGTCCGCGCATATCCAGCGCGGTGTCGCCCTTGAGCATGACTACCTATAATGAAGAGCGACGGGGTAGTTAGGATGGTACGGGTTACCCAACGGATAATGGAGAAGTAATAGCCAAATACATCACATCAGTTTCCAGGTCGCCTGTGTAAATCAAAGACCCGCCCGCTTGTAGTATAGGGTACGTCAACTTTTTGGACTGCCTTCTAACCCGTTGACTTACTCGGTAGTTATAAGAACGGTTCCCGCGGGTGCTCTCACAGTCGGAACGAATCTCGATGGTGTCGATATCGTTGCCCTGGTAGGTTTGGATCCACAGCTCCCGGATGGTCCGGTTGATCTCCTCCATCTTCACGGAGTGGTACTTCATGATGGCGTTGTCAAGGGCCTTACCGTAGCGTTCGAGGTCGCCGTGGGCCAATTCAGCCGTTTTAAACTTGATCAACTGGTCCTTGAACTGCCCGTCAATGTCTTCAAAGTCCCGCGCCAACTCTTGTTGGTACTGGGCCCGCTGCGCCTCCAGCTGTTTCATTTCTCCACGAAGACTGGCTCCGTCCTGGCCCAACCGCGCCAGTCGTTGTTCGTGAGCAGTCAGGTCTGCAGTGAGATCGCCCGCTTCCGTCTGGGTGGCGTCCGTTAGGTCGGCCTCGGCCGCCGCGACCAGATCGCGGAGGGAGGTCAGTCGGACCCGGTACCCGTGGAGTTCCACATTGTCCCGGAGCTGCTTGACGAACCCGTCCATGTCGAGAGAGCGGCGATCGAGCTCGGCCAGACGATCGTTGGCCGTGGCTACATTGCCCTCACAGGTTGTGATCCGCTTCTCCAGAGTTTGGAGGTCCATCTGGCAGGTGGCCAGTTGGGTGACCACATCGTCCCGCCGAAACCGGTCCAGGGTGTCCCGGGCGTGACTCACCGTGAGGAGGTGCTCGCTCAGCGCACGCAGGGCCTCGTCGGCCCGTTCCTCCGTGGCCGCACTCAAAGCGACGTGTTCGTTAAGGGCTGTTTCAGCTGCCACAATATCCGGCCGGCATTTCGCTTGATCCGTGTTCAGTTGCTATAGCAATACAGAGAGGTTAAATGGGTTGGTGGACGTGCGTTTAGTGGTTAGAAAAAGGCTGGGTCCGAGATTGAGTGATGAAAACAAGCCAACCATCGTATTCGATATCTACGGTCTGTAAGGGGGGGAAGTGGCATGGGGCCACGGCTTACCTCGTTTTGAATCTCCAAATCTTGAATCTCCCGCTCGGCGAGGCGCACCTCCGCCTCCAGCTGGGCTTTGCGCGCGGCACTCTGATCCAACGTCTGCAGACTGCGTTCGTATTCCAGGATCTGGATATGGAGCTTCTGATCTTGTTCCTGCTGGCCACGTTGGCGCTCCTGCAAATCGCGCAGGTCAGCCTCAATGGTTTTTCTAATGGGGTCCCCGAAAATAACCCCAAGGACAAGGATAATAATATGCGAGATCGGAGCAGTCGTCATCTGGTTAGTAAATACCAAGTTTCCGACGTGGCACGTCAATGTCTGTCCCAATTGCCGAGGCTTGACCCTCAGCCCAGCTTTCCCCCTTACTTCGTTTCCACTTACTTTTCGGTCGACAGCCGGCGCAATTCTGCCTGGCATTCCTCATATGTCTGGGAGGATCCAGTGGCCACCAGCTGGCCTCGTAGTTCGGTACATGTCGCGTCCAATTGGTGGGCTGTTTCCTGGGCAGTGTGCAATTTCAATGCCACCTGCTGCAGCTCAACCAACCGTGCGCGCTCTGTGGCCAAGCCCTCGCGATCCTCAGAAGCCTGCCGGAGCGTACATCAGGGAAATAATGAAGTTCGATTATGGTGTCAATCAGGGGCGACACAGTGGAAGTAGGGCCCTTAGTATGGTTCACATGGGTAGGTGCAGCTACGGGGGTCGATGTGGGCCTTTGTCAGGGCCTGTAGGCTTCGATATGGCTTACCTTCTGCTGGGCATCCCGCGACATGTCCAGCGTCGCGCGTAGGTCGGCCAGCGCTTGCTCGGCTGTCTTGAGTTCGGTACGCGTCCGTTCCAGCTTCTCCTGGAGTGGCAATTGGCGACGACGGAAGTCGAGGGCTGCCAGCCCATCCCGTAATTCGCTTTCCAATTGGCGAATTTGGGCGGGTAGGCCAGCGACCTTAGACTCGATCTAGTCGCGTGACCAGAGCCGCCCAGACGTTGCAGAGGGGAATATAGGGGACCCGGTAGAGCGCAGTGTTAGACACTAGGGCGTGATGTAGGGGGTTAGGGCAACTACATTGGTGACCAAATACGGAACACCGATGTCCATACGGCGTATTCTAGCCTCCCGTGCCCAAGTGGAGGTCACTCACCCTCTCATTAAATGTGTTATCCTCGTGGTAGTCACGGAATTCGCGGTCGCAGAGTGGGCAACTGGCGTGGCGAGCCGCTTCCTTCTTGAGATAGTCGTAAGCCGAGGTCATGCCCTGTAGCTTGGAGAGCCGCTCCCGGAGCGACCCGACGGCGGTCACCAGGTTGGCAATGTCGGCAGTGGAAGTGCAGGTTGGCGTCAGGGCCTTCAAGGTGCGGGTTAGTGTGGCCACCTTGTCCGCCAACATTTCCCGCTGCCGCAGGAGGCCTTGTAGCTGCCCCTCACCCTTGGCAACATCAACGGCTAAGTGGCGGGCCCGGGCCTCAGCCTCGGCCAATCGAGTAGTGCAACCGCTGTGAGGTGTATCGGTAAGAGTAATTACAGATGGCATTGGTGAGTAAGCGTGTTGCGGTAGCCACGAGCAACCTTAGACCCACTGTTCATGCTGGCCACTCGTCGAATCACGAAGGGTGCCACCCTGAACTTACTTCACTACGGCTTGCAGGCCGGCCGGCGTGGGATCTGGCTGACGACCAATGCCATTTAAGTCCGCGCAGCCGCGAGTCAGCTCAGCCGTCAGACTTATCGTCTCGGCCTGTGCGGCCTCCCTCTCCTGTTGCTTCAGCGCCAGACGAGCTCGGAGGTCTGCCATACTACCGAGGGCCCGGAGCGCTTCATTGGCGGCGTCGATCCGATCGTCCTGGCTTCGCAGGCGCGCCTGGGTTTCCTGTACGGCATGTACCAACGGCTCAGTATGCGCCGTGGATCCGCGCCTCGTCCGCTCGACCTTCAATGAGGTAATCAAACCTTCCAAGCGATTCCGTTCGGCCCCGTCCGTCGTCAGCGCGTCTAGTAACGCACGATGCGATGTGATTGTTCGAGCTGCGTGGGACTGCGGCGTGAATGCAAGTATATTTTTGGCTGGTCGGTAATCTCGCGTTGCTAACGATAAACCCGAAAGGGACTCTTTGAGGCCTCCATTTCGCCATACGACCCGATCCTAGTAAAATCGAATGTATTGATCCACTAGACCTACCTTCTGCCGCTCGAGCTCAGCGCGACGCTGGTCAAGTTGGTGAATATTCGCTTCGTGGGCGCGCAGGGCGGCGCGTAGTTCCTGCTCGGCCCGGCGATGAGTGCCCTATGGTTCAAATGACGAAGGAACCCGGGTTAAACTGGTTGATTAGCAACACTAGGCGCCTAGAACCAAGTAGAGAGATCTATTTAAGCAGGGTCCATGGTTTTGCTTTGGCAGTCACTAGGCATGCTCTGGGCGCGGTGCGAACTTCTAACCTGCTGGCTTACCTTCATTTTGGCCAATTCCAAAGACTGCGCCTCTCGCACTTTCTGAAGCTGAGCGGCGTCGTCGAGCAACTGCGAGGAGGTCGCAGCGTCTGAGGTGCGGAAGGATAACGTCAGCCCATATGTGTCGCGCATTTCCAGCAGGAGGTCGGCTAGGCGGCGAACCTCTCGGTCGTTATCCTGTACCAATGGGTGGAAAACAGGTCATGTTAAATGTGTACTACGATGGCAGGTTAATTACTGTGGAAATAGGTACACTAGGGTCACTTACATAATTTCGGATACCAGACCGCCGTTCTTTGACAAAATCGATGTACTCGTCCATGTGACCTGCGATAGCAAACTCCTTGGCAAAAAAAAAATTGGATGCCAGTCGCCCTTCACTCCCCTCCTTGTTTGTCTACCAGACTTACCTGAACGCGAAGTTCAAGACGCCCCTGAGTAGCAGCGAGCTGCGTGGCCTCACGTCGGCTGTCCTGAATGGACTTGTCATCTATAGCCACCTGCCGATCAAGGACCTTAGTTTCGCGGTCAATCTCGCGACTGACATCTTCTTGACTCTCCAGCATCCGCTTGATTTCTTCGAGGGGTTCTGTAGCCCAGAGGGCGGAATATGAAAACATTCCAAGAAATTGGATGCTTAGGAACAGTAATTAATATTGAAGCCTAAACGCACAGCCCGTTTTAAACGCCGACGCCTCTCCCTTTTCTAAGCACGGCATTGCCGTAACCTACCAGTCATGACCGCCGTGATCCGTTCCAGATGGGCCAGACTACCCGACACGACCTGGATCTCGCCGCCGAGCCGATCACGCTTGGCTTGCAGGTGAACAACGCGTTCTTGGCGGCGCTTCAGCTCCCCGATACGCTCCTCGAGCTGCGCAGCTTCATGGACCTGTTCGTCCAGTCGGCCACGGTAGTCTCGCAGCCGCTCCACCGTTTGCATCAGATTGGTGCGAAGCCGCTCGGCCTTCCCCCGGTTCTCCTGGAGGTGCGAGAGCCGTTGTTGGTCGAGTTTGATCTCGGAAGTCTGCTCCTTGCGGATTGAGCGAATGTTGTCCAGTGCCTTGGTATAGCTATCGAGTTGGGACGAATGGGAGACGACGGGCACAGTCAGGCAAGGTAATATTATCAGTAAAGGGTTCGGGCCGCAGGGATCACGCTTGAGGTGGCCGCACTCGAAGGGGTTCCCTGCTCATGTAGTCCACGTGACACGGTGTCTATGACACTGATATTGCGCCTCGCCCCGCTCTACCTCAGGACCCTGCCCTCTTACCGGGTTGCCGCAAAGATCTCGTCAAACTTCTTCTTGACAGTGGCGGCGTCGGACAAGGGCCAGTTGGACTCCTCTTGGTGACAAAAAATGACGTTCTGTAGGACGGCCTTGGATACGCCGAGCTGGATCGGCATCTCCAGGTCGAGGTCGGCACAGCGGGTACTGAGGCTGACCTGCTTGGTCGGATCATCACTGTCCACCTTGACCAGTAGGTTTTCCAGCGTCTTCTGACTCACGGTCCCGCCGTTTGGGCCGCCCTTACGGGTCAGTTGAATCGAGCGGGTGCATACGAGAGTCTGCCGATTGACGTTCCGAAACTTGAGCCGAATCTGGGCTTTGGTGTCCGGGGTTCGGTTAAGTTTGGGGTCGTGAATGAAGGCGCCGCCCTTACTGTTGGGTGGGAGGTCGCCTGTCGTGGCGTACTTCAGACATTCGATAACGGTGGTTTTGCCCGACCCGTTGTGGCCCATGATGATCGTTAGCGGGGTGAAGAAGTCAATCACGCTCGCGTCGTCCGGGCTAAAGGACCGAATGCCCCGGACCATGAGCCGGTCGATGGAGGCCATGAGTGAGCTGGGCGCGGTGCGGTACGAGACGGAAACGTTGGGAGGAAATGGTGTCGTAGGGAATGGGGTTGGGCAGAGTGACAAGCACCGGAGGGAGAGAGGGCAGACAAAAGCAGTGAGGTTGTTGACAACTGCGCCACAGCAACCACAAAGCAAGCTCTAAGCTGAAATGACACTTTAGCTCAAGTCGACTTCACCCAACATCAATGATACCATTGACACTGGCCGGGGGTGGGCAAAACGTGCGCACAGCAGGCTAAGCGAACTCCGTCGGTCACCCTCCTCAGTTTTTGCACCCTGGCCTGCCTTAGCCGCCACCTACTGTATTTTGCAGAGGTGTTCGCATAGCAGCAGATTTACATTTGCGCCTGCTGAGATTAAAATTGTGTGCTACTCACTCGGCAACTGTGCGTTTTGGGTGACACGTTGTTAGCACGGGCTGTGGCCAGCTAGTATGCGGCGTCGCATTTTGCGTCAGAACGAGTGGATCCTGCGTTGCGCCTGTTGCTGTTGATGTCGCCAGGTCCTCGAGCTGTACCGACAGTGCCAAGGTAGACGCTACTTGCCATACCAGCCTAGGTCAATGCCATTGATGGCTGGGCTGAAAACTGATCGACGCTATTATTCACCACCATTGATGGACATTATGGTCGGAATAATCGCCGACTTATGATTGCAGTCTTAACAGCGACCTCTTAACTAGATTCGGAACGATAACGATAAGTTGAATCCATCGAAGTCGCCTGCACCGTTTGAGGCATTATCCTACGATGAGTCTTTCCTAGGATAGCATTCTTCAGTGTCCTCTCGTCTCCATCATGCTGGGCTATTCTCTGCTGCTTTTTCTATGATGTATTCATCACTGCTGCCACTTCGCATCAACGGTTGGAAGTCAAGGCCGGCATGGATATATAGCATCTGTCCACCAGCCACCTCAATAAAAGACAGACTGCTATATAACCCTTTACTCTTATATCGTAATCTCAACCCCCGTGTATTTACTACACCACAATCCACTTGAGCCTCCGGGCCAACATCAAGGTCCCAGTGTACCAAGTCCCAGGATGATGGTGGTGGTGGTGGTCTGGCACCTGCCAAGGCTGCAAGTGCAAGGCCACTACTACTGCTGACCAGAAGCCGGAGGTGAAGTGCCAACACAATGACTGTTCCCCATCAGGTCCATAAAGCACTTTCCAGCCCTGTTATAGCAGGGCTAAGATGCGACAAAAGAAAGCTACTTAGGCCACTCTCCATGTGATGTAATGGAAGGGAGGCACCCTAAAGATGGGCCAGCTGGGCAGAGAAGCCTCATCTAAGAAATGGATGGAATAACTGCAGCCTGCTGTGAGATCACTTATTAATAGGCTCGGTCTTTTGCTATTCTGCTAACACTTCTCATTTTGCCGTAGGTTCATCTACGCAAACGGCTCGGCTTTTTAAACGCAACATTTGGCTCCATCGAAACGCAAATTCACGGGACACTCACCGCAAAGACTACACACTGGTGACGTGCTATCCATTATCGCATGGCGCAAACTCCTTTGCAAGAAATAGTGGGTAGCAGGCCTAGTTCAACGTGTGATATCCCTGCATGAGAACGGCTGATATACATACACATCAGGAGTTTATAGATATGAAGGATTGTGATGGATAATGGGCACTGTGGTAGCCAAGGAATACCTCGCGGCAGCCACCAGTCACCCCACCCACCGGACCGTCACCGCTGACTAAGCCACCTATCCAGTGTGGCTTAAACCACCAATTTATCTCCGCCTTCACCATCTTCACCAAAACCTTACCCCCATTCAGCAATGGTTCAACTCCCTAATTATATCTTAATTTGCGAACCGAAGCGAGTCCTATCTGCCCTCTCATTGCAAGACTTTGAATAACTACACCAAGGACAATGCCTTAAGCACCACACCCATAAGATCCTCCAGCCATATAAGCTGACGAAAGAACACCTTAATAAAGCAATTATCATACTATCATTCATTGACTATATCGGTCGCCCTGATTTCCTACTTACCATAGGCACGCATTGTAACTAAGGACGTATAAGACTAAATTAGTTCTTTGCGAGGCTAAAGGATAAACCCTGTAATGCCAACAAACCACTCGAAGCGTCTTTCATCCCGATTTCTGCTCCCTCGCCACATCGCCACACGCCATGATTCCATACCCTCGGCTTTGGATTTTCGAGTATATGATCGCCTCTGTTAAGCATCCTCACTTCAAGTGCCTTAACCTTACCTTCAATTACCGTTAAGACCAGGGTTGGTATCCCAAGCGCGATTGCTACCACATGTCTCGATTGCAGTGTAGATCTCAGGCTCTCTACTCCTCTGATTTTCAAGCCGTCTCGATCACTGGCCCCTGTGTATGGCTTGGGGCCAGTAACATCCCAAACCACTCCGGTTGACTTCGCCACTGGCCTTTTCTCTCATTCCTAGGATTATTTACTTTACTTAATCGTCCGGATAAATCCCACTAGGACGGTCAATTCACTCTTCGACAACTTTTATTCGCTAGAGCTCCTCGCTGTACGAATGTCAAATGTACCCGACGCACAGTTCACGTTTGGGTTTCGAATAAAAATACACCGTGATAAGCTCGATACCAACCAGAATGACAGGAAGCCTACAGCTACCTAATACCACCATTGGACTATAATGTGCCAGATATCGACGATAACATGTACGCGTTACGTAAAAGCCTACAGGATACGCAAGTTACCGGTAGGATTATACCAGCCCATGATAAAACTATCACTAGGTAATCCAACGCGAGAGCATGTTCTTCTCGGGGAAGAACAAACAGGTTTGGTCGGATGAGTGTGGTATGCGACGACGCTGCTTAGTTACATTTTTGGCAATGTGATTCGGTAGGTTGTTCGCTCTTAGGGCACTTCATGAGCCTGTTCGTTAGGATTCCGAATCGCCGCAGCATGTATATTGGTCCCCATCCCGTCTATATGACACACACTACTGCGTAGCTGACTGAACCTGGCCTTCGATTTTCCAACACTTTGCGGCTCTCCGGTCTTTGCAGCTAGGCACAAGGAAGTATATTCCTTCTTCCCGCGTTTTTCTCTCCTGGTCGTCCTTAGGCATGGGGGATGGAAGCTAAAGGTGACATGTTTCTGTGTGTCATGCAGAGGGACCATCGTAAGCCTTGGCGTGCCTTGTGCTACTCACCAAGCCTAGCGCGGTACACCCTCCGTTCAGCTTCAGAGGCTAGACAGACAGGTGGGCGGCTAATGAGCTAAAGGAGGAGGCTGACAAAAGACAGGGGAGTCACGGCATAGGCTGAGGAAAAAAGCAACGGCTAGGACGGCCATCGGTTACACGGTGGCTGTTCCCTTCCGATTACCCATAAGTGGGGCGCCGGTGGGCCGCCTCTATCGGTAAGCTTCACTTCCAGGCCGCTGCCCTCCAACACCGGCTCTATTACCTTTTGCCGCGTCTAATAAAAAAATACGACTCGCTGGGGCGCAGCAAGTCCTCTAGCATGGTATTGACATAACCATTGCTGCCGGCCAATGGGCCGAGGGCATAGGACGATGGCGAGGGGGAGGGTACAGGGTAATACAGGGCCGCCGCCACGCAGGGGGCGCAGACCAGGGCGACGCGAAATGCATAAATAAGAAGGCGGCGGACCATTAGATCGTTTTTCAAGACCAGAAGGCAATAATCACCCAACCTTTTTTTCCCCACTCTTCCTTGCCCTTAGACTTTCACCTCGTTACAATTTCTTATTTATCTAACCCCGATTAGCCCACCAACCTCTGGCTAAGTAAATACACGTCCACTCTGTTTATCTGTTATCCACCCTTGCTGACGCCCGCGGTAGAAGCGCCCACTCGCCGCGACAGCCGCATCCTGCCCACCGCACAATGCGCTATCCTATAAAAATGTTTTGCTGCATTGACCTGCGGCTGGGCATCATGGCCATCGCCGCCCTCGATACCATACTATTTATCGTGGAATTTATATCCTCTGCCATCTACCGAAAGGACGCCATGCTACTATACGCCGGCTTCGCTGCCATTTCCAATGGCATTGGATTCATCGGGACCCTCAAGCACCGCTTCGAGTTCGTCCACGCCTACCGCGTGTACCTATGGATCCACACGATATTTTACTTCATCCTCTTGGTCTCATTTACTGTGCTATCCTTTACCGTACCTTTCCATCCTATCAGTTGTCTGATACTGGAATTCCTATCTAGCTCTAAAAGTGGTGTCGAGGAATGCAGCACACATCCCATCACATCACTGCTGACAACGGCTATCGTGTCTGTTTTCGCACTTTTTTTTACATCCTATATGATTTTTGTCGTCACGACATTCTGCCGCTGCTTAAAGGGGGATATACCTTTATCGCTTGAGGGAGTCCCTATGCAGGATATGTCGAAGAATGCCACATCCTTGGTGATTGCCGGCTCGACCGCACTTGCGGGCGGAGTCCTCCAGGAACCAGAGACGGAGGCTCTTGTGGCCAGTATAGCAGCGCCCGAGCAGGTACCGTCAAGTGGTAATGAAGTATCAAATGCTTTGACTGGCGATGCACCGCCCTACCGTCCCCATGCAGCGCTGTCGCATAATAAAGGGAGATGGTAGGAGCGTACCAGGGTAACCGGCTAACGCGTGTGCGACATTTAGCGAGCCCTACTAGTACTAAACAGTGACAAGCCTCTTATTATTAAGATTTCCAACGTGAGGCGAGCGGAGGCCGGGCGTAAATTAATCGTAGTAGGAAAGCGTGGTAGGTTAGCAAAATAACGCCAAGTATTTGTGACGATGGTTAAAAGGACACCTCAGAGACCAAGCGGTATACCCTGCGTTCTTCACCGCATACCAAATCTCTCCGCAACGAACATGCAGGTTGCCTAACCTTTGGTTATTTAGGCAGATTGTTCATAGGTGTGCCTATAGCGGAAGCCAGCCATTATCGCATCCCGCCCTCTTGGCTACGGACGCTTGAGAGACGGTTGAGAACTCATTTTGGAACAGGGATAACTGCCAACGTCTCACTCAATCACACGCCAAACGATATGCATAGTGCAGGATGGCGAGGCAGTCATTCAGGTATAATTCTCTCGCTATACGCCTATCGCACTCCTTACGCCCTCGCTTTCCCACCTTTGCTCCTTACCCTTCGTACCCGCCTTACGCTCGCCCTCCGCCCTACCCATCGTTTATTGCTTACACCTTGCGCCCCTAGTAAAACCCACTACGACCTCCACGTCCGCCGGTTCCCTTTAGCGGCATCGCACTTCGATTGCACAATGGCTTCCTCCGCCTCCTCCCGACCCTACCCCACCCCCGCCCGCCCGCCACCCTCCTCTACCACCAGCTGGGACAATGGGGTGGACCCAGCCTTCCGACCCACAAAGGATACGATCTACGATGACCACTGCTGGATTGGTCCACGACAGGTTCTGTCGTTGATGCGTTGCCAAGAGAGAGGCAGGTAGTTGGTCGGACACGCTTACCCCATTTCGAGCATTCCCCTCCCTCTGGGCGTGAGGGTGGCCAGTACCGACCCGGTCGGAAGAGTGGTGACGGGAGGATAAGGGGAGAGTGCAAGCTGGCACCGAATGACCCGCTGGTGGGTGAAGTGTCCATTGTGGACGTAAGCGACGGACAGCGGGGGGATATTATGGCGGCAGTCTAGGTTTAGATTGAGCATAGCGAGAATTGGCCACACTTGGGAGCTGATTTAATGGTTGCCTGAAAGGTGGAGATGGCGGTGCGAGCACGTCGTCTATGGCAGGCCGGAAGCACAATAGGAGCGGTACGCTAATTTTGAGTGCCGTGGTCGCTCGGGCACCAAGGGTCCGACGAAAGGGTAGCCGCTGAGGGTGAGGATTTAGCGCTATGACATTAGGAGCTGGCTGTGGTCTACAGGCCTATAGTTGAGCAGCAGAAAAGCTTGCCATTGTTGGGCTGAGAATACAAAGGCAATGGCCTGCGTCGATCGTTAGCATCAAGGGAATGACAGGTTTGTACTAACAGAAGCAGTCGAGTGGTCGACAACTATGAAAGGAATAGTTTGATCACGGGTCGATGGACGAATAGAAAAAATCAAAACCGGCAAATCATAAATACGGCACGGAGGATAACGATATGGACGGGAATGACAATGTGTAAGCGCGCGGGATAAAGGTGAACCTACAAAGGCTACGGACGATCTGTTACATGGACAAAGATTAACCCCGATATAGAGGAACCAATTACATTTTCAAAATATCACCCTCCTTAGTCGGTTAATGAAAATTATTGGTGAAGTCAACGGCTACAGAGTGTGCGGTGACGGCCCGTTAGACCGTTGCCTACACTTCTCCTCCGTCATCCAATCCACGGCGGTCTTTGTTGCCATGGCGAGTGGCTGTCTCTCCATCTTGGGTGAGTTGCGATGCAGAGAGAGGGACGATGGCGGGATCTCTCCTGGCCACTCGCCCCAAGTGACCAGCTTCCATATAAATAGGCGCCCTCCAGCCCATTGAGTGTAGAATTATCAGCATCCACCACTTCTCCATTACTGCACCGTTCACCACTTCCACACACACGCACACAGCTCCCTCCATCTGGCACTCACGTCCTACTCTCTACCACCACCACCACCACCCCTTTCGCCATGCACGTTACTCGCACCACCCTGATTGCTGTCCTAGCCGCCTGCGTCCTGGTCTCCACCACCAACGCCAAACCTTCAAGAAAAGTCGGCGATGCTAAAAAAAGGCTTCCAATTGGACCTAACGTTAGTGAGAAAATTAAGTTTTTTAATAATTTCGGTCAGGCCAAGCAGACATCAAACCCAGCGACGCACAAGCAAAACCAGCTAAAGGCCAACTCCAACGGCGGGAAAACGAAGCCCGCTGAAAAGGTAACGGGGGGGAAGACCCACGAGGAAATTGAAGCAGCTAACAGAGAAATGGAGAGAAAGCATCCTTTTCCAGGACGGCTTGTTTCCCAGAAAGCGGCTTAGACGACCTATCCCCGACGCGATCAGTGCATCCGATACAACCAACACTTTATTCCCAAATAAACGCTACGTGTCAACTTTCATACTGATGCAGATAGATAATGTGGCAAATAGTTGGGGTTGTAACCGAGGGGCCCACGAGGAAGCCTCCCAGCCCAAGGCCCCGGCCGGCCTTTCTGGTTAAACTCCGGAACTGCCGTGTTGAACTGACCACACCTTCGTGGTTAAGAGGGCGGCAACCTTCCATCGTTTGGGGAGGGGGAACTCGGCTGGATGCCAGCTCCACCCTTCTATGGAGAAGGACCCGGAACCAGGCCCCCTCCACTACTCTGAGCAGTCAGTCTGCCCTCTGCTGAACACGCGCTTGTCTGAAGAGGGCAAAGCGGCCGTAATCGTAGATTCTTCATATGTGCCATACAAAATAAAAACTGTCCTTGACTCAATGGGCCTTCTCGCCTAGCGACCCTCCCTCGGCCATTATTCTAGTTGCTGCCCCCTCCCCTTCCCCTCGGACCGCAGATCCGGCCACAGAGGCACTACGTAGCGATCAGCTGCCGAGCAAACGGTCCCCACTTGACTTGCCTACAGCCGCGCAATCCCTCCCCCCCTAAAAGCCCAGCCCTTCTTAATCTCCGTGGGTGCCACCTGGCAATTACCACCCTCCACGCACCTAGCTGCCATCACATTGACTACCAACAGGCAGACGACGCCCTTCCTCCTGCGGGAAGCGACTTTCACTATCATCAAACCCCGTTTTGATGTCATGGAATAAAAAAGGGCGAAGGGATGGCTGAACTAGACTGCGTAGACGGGCTCCACATATGGACATTGTTTCGTCCCCCCTCGTTTACCCGTAGGCCAACCATCCGTAACGACACGCCTCACGACCTGGTCGTGCGGTATTCGTTTGGAACTGACTGCTACGCCAATCCCAGCCGTAAAGACGCATACTATCTCTCTCTCGGCTAGACGACTACTCTGCCTGCAATACCGATATGACAGGGTTTTTATAGTGAAGG
Source organism: Tieghemiomyces parasiticus (assembly GCA_027575765.1). Classification (NCBI taxonomy): domain Eukaryota; kingdom Fungi; phylum Kickxellomycota; class Dimargaritomycetes; order Dimargaritales; family Dimargaritaceae; genus Tieghemiomyces; species Tieghemiomyces parasiticus. Next base: position 535 of record JANBPT010000031.1, on the reverse strand, counting down.
GAACCACTGGGCAGGAAAGACCCCCCCCCGATCTTTCACAGCGCTACGACAGGCCAGGTCTGTCACTCGAGGATAAAATCGCCGATGCTATCGCGCATCTCCTCCCGGGTGACTTTCCGGGTGGTGGTTGCTGCAATGACTCCATCCCATTCCTCACCACCCGCCAGCGTCCCTAGCGGCTCCATATTTGGGGCCGAGTCAGCCGTGCTGTTGACCAGCTCCGGCGCGTCGGCGGGTAGCGGCAGGCGTGCCTCGGGTCCGAGCTCTTGGAGTACGGTCTGACACGCATAGCAGACATGCTTCGACAGGTCGTGAACCTTGGTGTCCGCCGCCCAGTCGGTACCACCGGGCAAGGCCAATGGGTGGTCCGGCAGCGTCCGTACCGTATGGCTCGTCTTAAAGCCGGCCACGTCCTCCTCTACAGGCCTACGGGTGTAGTTAGATGGGCCGGGTGGGGGTATAGATCGTGGGGGTATTAGAAGCCATACGCATAATGCTTAGAGAAGCCAGTATATTCCGTGCCAGAGACAGGGCA